>JAMKCH010057784.1:0-16551 GCA_023653785.1 Ophioderma brevispina
TAAGGGATAGGGATTTGGTGTTACCTTTCCTTGTCAATGTTTATTTGTATGTTATTTTATTTGTTTATCTCTATCTGTATTATTCATACAACCCGTCTGTTCAAATAACAGATGAGTTGCCCCTTATAGTCGCCTTTTATACATGTAAGGGGAAAGCGGACTATTCTTATACTCCGAAACCCACAGGGGCCGTAGAAAGAGATCGCGTACATTACAATATGCCACGAAGCAAGTGGATTTTGTTGTAATTGGGGTTGGGGCGTTAGACTCCAAGTGATATGGATTTTGTATATTGGTACTATTAATGGTTATAAAACTTAAAGGTGCCTTTCATCGAGGATTTCACATATCAGGTGTCCCTAAAAAAATCCAAGTACTGATTTTGCCATGATGTAAAGCTTTCCATCAAAAATATGCCCCCATCTGAAAGGATTAAGCTGAAAAAAGGTTCTTTTGTACAAAAATTGTGAAATTTTTAATTGATAGGAACAAATACGAAATCAGCCTATGTTTTATTGAATATAAGAAAATCAAAATCACCTTTTTCTCTCTTTAAGACATTTCTGGACCAAATACAAAGGTAGGGAATCTTGAGTGTCTAATCTATATGAAATTACTCAGGCCCTCGGAGTGAAATTGAAATGGTACGTTTAAGGGGGGTGGGGGGTTGTTGTTTGAACACCGCGGGGATGAAGGGGCAGAGCCTCTTGTGGGGGTTAAAGGGGGCAACGCCCCCTGAAGCTCTTAAATTTTGCAAAAGGAATGAAATTTCCATATTGCTATACAAAGGCAATAATTTATGTTATAGATAAACTTATTGTAGATATAAAGTTAATTGTTCTACGGTTGACAATAACGCGATCCTGACAATGAACTATCGTAACCCAAAAGTAACATATTTTAAGGCAAAAAAACTGTGCAAAAATTTTAAAGAAAGTGATTTCAACTGATTTTGGTAGGTTAAAGGTGTGCAACGTTACAAAAAAAGTGAGTTATCGTAGCTAAGGGGGTGGGGAAATTGGTTTTTCGGAGTCAAAGGTCAAAAAAAACAGGGGGCATAATTTGAAATTGATCCCATCATTTTGAAAGTTACAAGTAAAGTTTAATCATAAGGATTCCAAAAAGGTAATTAGTTGTACTATCTGGGCCGAAAGTTTTGGAGTTAAGGCTAAAAACAGCAAAAATCAATTAAAAAGGGTAATTTTCGTTGACGGGTCAAATTTTAAAATTACCTCGAATTGGATAAAAAAGGGTGCTACATTATTGATGGAGCTTATAGGATTAAAAATAAGCGAATATTTTTGACTGTCTTAAAATGCTAGATTCCCAATGTAGAGGGCACCAAAGGTCACAGCCATTGCATTCAATGGGGTTTGACCTTGTTTTCCCCCTACTTTGTAGGAAGAATGGTTCAGACAGGCTCAAAACTATTCCTTATTATTGTATGAGTCCATCTATAATAGACCGTTTTTTATCCAATCGCGTAGTAAGTAATTTTTTAAAATTGACCCCTGTATAACTGAAAATTACCTTTTTTATTGATTTTTGGTATTTTAGCCTATAACTCCAAATGTTTGGCCCAGATAGTACCAACTATACTTTTTGGAATCGTTTATGATTAAAGCACTATTAGCACAATTTTTGCAAGAGCGCCTTAATGTTCCAAAATTTGATATTTTTGCACAGTTACGTTGGTAAATTGTCTAGGACACTTTACGTGCGAACGAGAATGCTAAAAAATGCGTATTTATCACAACATTAGGGATTTTGTAATTTAGAATGGGATCCCAGATTGGATAACGGCAGAGCTGGATATGATACCGTTTATGTCCGCCATGATGAAATAGTGCCACCTCGAGAAAAAACCTCTAATTGGCTTGCCTGAACTATTAAAACAAACTCTAATGGATGATCGTTGACACGTACATGCGCTTATTTCCCGGCTATTTCACATTGGAAGGCCGTTTCCAGCCAGCCATTGTAATATTATCGGGATCACGATAATAATTATTCTAGTACAAAATTCATACGTTTGTGACACATAGACATTTTCGAGCTTAACCAGTAACCGGGTCTAGTTACTAGCCAGTTACCATGCAATCGTGTAAAAATCTCCCAATTTTTGAAAATTGGGGGCGCTATTCAAAAAATGTGCTATATTGCTTTAAACTTACTTTTCAACATGATTGGATCAATTTCAAAATTTGACGCCCTGTCTTATTGACCTTTGACTCACCGGAAAATCAATTTCCCCAACCCCTACGATAAACTCCTTTTTTTGTAAATTTGACACCCATAGCTACCAAAAATCAGTTGAAATCAGCTTCTTTAAAAAATTCACAGATGAAACTTACTGTAGAGATATAATAAGGAAAAACTTGATGTTCGTTATAATAAATGAGCCCATACCTAAAACTGAGCCCTGCGGGGTCGGGGGTTAGAATTGGCACGCTGTCCCCCTTACATGTCGTAAAAGGCGACGATAAGGGGCAACTCGTCTGGTATTGAAACAGACGGGTGTTATTAAATTAGAATTTTGTATTAAGGTTGTGAGTAAGGTTTTATTGTATGACTGTATTTAGATGTACTTGTTAAAATAATAGATTTTTGGATTACTTGTTAAGTAGTTCAATAATCTGTATAGTTAACATAAAACATATATTTACTGTATCATTACATGTACATATATAAGGACCATTCTAACGCCCCCAAAAAAGTAACGCAGCATGTCTAAATACCCCTATGGGTTACAAACCATGGTCTTTGCACCGAAAATAATAAAATCATATCAACATAGTTTTTTTTATTCCCTAAATTTATTACCCTTCTGGCCCCATTGCGATCATATTGCACAAAATACCCATTTAAGAAAATTTCTCCCTTTTTAAAAGGTGCAGTAAAAGCTTATAGCCATATTAGCTCATATTGATTGCATTCAGTGAAAGATGCATTCTTCCCGTGGAGGGTGTGGCCAATAATGCATTGGTTGTGTATTGTAATAATGTCAAGGTTCTGCAACTTTGAAAATGTGGACCATTTTGTAAAATGGGACATTGTGTGGCTATATTGATCACAATGGAGCAAGAAAGGTGTCAAAATTTGCAGAAAAAACAGACAGATCTATTTGATATTGATTTTAGGTTTCGGTGCATGACCATGGTTTGTAACTAATTGGGGGATTTTAGACATGCTGCGTATTTTTTGGGGGTCTTATTTAATAGGTTATAATATTACCTTAGTTGTGTCAATACTGTATTGTTTATTTGTTTTTAAAGGGGATCTGAATGTGATTTAGTTTGTAGTTGAATTGTTTTCATGATAACCATGGATGGGTGATGGACTGTCATTCAGTGTATGATGTGTAACTGTTTAATGTAATTTAATTTAGTGTATTCTTGTGAAGCTGTGTTGTTCTATGCGGAATTGGTTGTTCATTGGGTTATATATTTAGACATGGATGGTGATGACTTGGTTCATCAGTGTATGATATGTATCTTATTTACAATTGTTGGTTTCCCAAATATTGTTAATTTTTTTCAACATGTTGGTTTAAATTAACTATTGTAGTTTTAAAATGATTTTGAATTTAAAAAGTTAGATTTTTTTTACTTAATGCAAATATAAACAATTGTGTTGAGTTGTCGGAAATCTTAATACTCACTCACTCACTCTCACTATAACCATGATATTTATAATTATCAAGCATTTTTGAGAATTCTTCTCATATTTTTTCTATCCTCCTCCTCTTCTTTATTTTTTTTACTCTCTTATCTTTTTTAGCTGAAAAGTGGACGGTTCATCCGTATCCAACCGTAGCGGCTCCGATGGGCCTTGGAAATTACTATTATGACCACAATATTTAGGTGCCTCAAAATTCTTGGTGCACCTTAATAGTAATAAGCAGATGAGAGAGATTAAAACTGGGACACAACAATGAGTGTAAGGACGAGCCCCCAATTGCACAAGGAACAATTATTGAAACAACAAGATGATTTTGAGGCACCGCCATCAGCAATTGAACCAATCCCGAAACCCAATAAACACCCATAATGCGTTGCCTACACTGTTAAAAAAAATCCAAAATTAAAAAACAAATTCTAATGGTGTTAGGCAGTATAACTATAGGCACTACTTTCATTTGGTTTTTGAAATAACATAATATAAAGCTATTCCGCAACAGCTACTGCCAAAATCCACAACATGCTCTGCCCTAAAAACCCCACAAAACAGATGCTGTGGTTTTCAAAAAAGATTATTATAGATCCCAGAATCCCAGGCAAAGCAAGAGAAAACTTTATCGCTATTTTTAGCAATACAATTAGCGATTTTTTTTTAGCATTTTTTTATCATTGAGCCAGTGGCTTCGGAGTAGCCCGGGACTTGGTACCGGGATCAGGGCTGGGACTGGGCTCAGGAGGGTTCTGGTTTTGGTTTTTGAGCTAATTGCAGAAGTGAAGGCTTCGTTGCTAACTCTAGTCTTCTATTTTAAAGCTGTTTGAGTCATCCCCAATAGCTGTTTTAAGCGAAAGAGTAATTACCTTGTCTTAGGAAACTAAGTACGATCCGATTTTATCACAAGCGTAAAATCAACTATTTATATTTTCTATGTCTCCTTAATCGAATCAATTTGCAATTTAGACTAAGTATGTAATCCCAGTCAGTCTTCGTTTTTTTTTGAAATTCAATTTTCCCTTCAAATCCACAATTCTCTTTTCTGGACAGCTTTATCTACTTCAGTTATATTTGTACATAATTCTGCTTTTTCTTGTTTCAATTTGTCATTCATATTCATAGTGTGCTAGACGGCTGTTTCTCCTGCCACTAGTGTTTCTTAGCTGTTGATTAAACCTGGCTACATCACAAAAGATTTGGGGTCAGTGATTTTAGGATCAGTTGTGTGGACACGCTTTTATTTCGGGGACTAATTTGTTGGATCCTTCAGCCATCTCAAAGCGCATCCGCTCAGTCTCGGATGGTGTATATCTTTCCTAAAGTTTCATAAAATCCTCAGTATTTCTTGTGGTGCTGATTGCTAAAACCTCTGCACATTAGTATTTACATAGAAGTAAATTACTTAGTGCATGATTGTAGCCTGCCTAACTAGTCAGGGACCCACAGCCTCAAAATTTGGAGGACCTGGGTCCAAAGTATTATGCGATTTTTGAGTTCAGAATTCCAATTTAATACCACTGGTTCTGGGATATATGAAAAGTGTTGTTGTAAAGCCGCATTTCCTTGTCAAGCTGCGTACTGGCCTGTTTTAGCTAAACGGTTAGTGCACCTGAATTGGTGTCAATTTTTCAGGGGTTGGGGTAACCATGCAGATTATTGCTTATGTATCTTATGAATGCGGGACAGTGGTAATATAAAGTTGCTAATATACACAGTACAACACTATTTTGTAACTTTTTTTGTTGCTTTATTCACCTTAAAATTTTCTTAACCAAGGTCAAAGTCAACACGTTTTTTTCTACTGAATTTTAAATACTTACTACACATATCGACTCAAAACATGTTATCCATGTCACTTTCCTACTGTCTGAACTGAATGATGAATTACGTTATTGCTATTTGTTTTAATACATTCTTATAGTTGAGTTATTCCACATGTTTTGTATATTTTTATAAGTGGAGCGGTCATTATTTCCGCCAGGGGATAAAATGGAGGATTTGCAACTTGTTTTCGTCGAAAAATTTCTGTTCGAAACTGTTGGCAATTCACCCTATTTTAATGAGTTTTTTTGCATTAAACAGTTCAATTATAAGACTTTTCAATATCGCACCTCTCGCTTTAACCAATTTCTTTCGTATTCCTTTAGTTCAAATCCTCCATTTTCCTGGCGTAAATAATGTCCCCATCCTAAAGTTTTCCCGCCCACTTGCTACTGGGGCGTCTTTGTTAAATTAAAGTTGATTGCATTGCGGGTTACCACGATTTTCGGGCATTTACAGAACCCCGGAAAAATATTTTTGTCCGATTTAGGGTCAAATAATGGAGAATTTCCTGCGGTGGCAACTATAGCGTAGCATCCCCCGAAATAAAAAAAGGCCAACATCAACCCCCAAGATGAATTAAAAAAAGACGAAGTGAACTCCTGACACAAAAGGTCCAAAAATTTGGGGCCTTTAAAAAAATTAAGCTCCAATCCTGATCAATACACCCCTAAAATCCGGGCCTACGATCCTGGTTAGAGTTGCTTGACCCATATTTAACATATATCATATTCCATCGGGGGGGGGGGGGGTTTTCAGAGTGCCCCAACTCTCCGACACCTACCTCCTCCAACCTGGAACAATGCCAACGTGGTTGTCGTCGCAGTTATAGCCCATCCTGGGATGAGAATGTGATCAACTTAACAATGAATTTCCTTAATTCTTACCCGAGGAGAAAGCTAATATCCAGACTTCAGATCTGACAAACTGCGTTGGATATAGGAAACAACCTCATGAGTGCTGGGAGGAGACGGTCCATGGAATTGATTTCACTCATGCAGCAGGAGGGCCTGGAAGAACCAGAAACCCGCCCTCAAACGGCAGAGTTTCCAAATCAATCGAAATGTCCATTTGTTGCCAACTCAATTGCTGAGCACTCCTCGCAAATGGCCGTTTCAAGTCTATTGATAAGTGTCACACTCACTCTGTTTAAAAGAGATAACCAAACTTCGTCGACCCCTGGGCATGGAAGGTCACATTTCAACACGCGCAAAACACCCTCTCACTAGAATTGACTTACCTCTGCTATCATCCAAGTTAAGAGTGGAAAGGCCAGGGGCCTGATAATATAGCAGGGGAGTTCCTGATGCACTGGGCCCACAATTCTTGAGTGGCTCTAGGAGTTCTACACATATTGCCTTACCATCCTGTTGACAAACCCCAAGACTAAGAACGACCGCCCAATATCACTACTTGAGAGGCTGATCCTAGTCGGCTGCATCCATTCATCGAATCCCATCTGCCTGATGAACAATCAGGATTATGTCGTGGCCGGAGCACTGTCCAGCAGATCGTAAAACTCACAAATGATATTGAGGAAGCTTTGAAAAGTGTCGGAAGGCAGGCATCATCTTTGGTTGGACCTACTGCAGCATATCCAATGTGTGGTTGCACCAGATCTTGACACTCAATCTTCTCAGTACCATCTCAGATTGTCACCTGTACGGGCTATTGTTAAGGAGCATCCCATATCATGGATACACATGGCCCCGATCACCTTACTCATTTGAAATAAATCCTTACAGGACACAACCACAAGCAAGCCATTACATGCTTGTGGATAGGCTAAAGTAAGACCTTTTACTATTCATCTTAACAGCTTTCAACCGTAGCTTGGTTCTTAAGACCACTGATGGGCAGAGCAGTCGATTGCGTCATCTGAGGAAGAGAGTCCACAATGATCAGTATTGACTCCCATCTGTTGTAACTTGTATATCAGTCGAACTACCTCAAACAACGTCTAGACTATGGCTAAAACGACGCCGACACTCTTTGACTTTCACTCGGAGAGAAGCTGGGCTGAAGTAGAAAGTATACTTACTGCGATATGGCCATACTTGCAGCATATATCAAGCTGAGTGAAGACCACCCCTACTGGCCTTTCATCTTAACACCAATGTCATTGTCAGCTTCAAATCAACTCAATGGAGCATCTCATCTCTGCCATAACAATCCTTACACCAACTTATCTGGAAGTGAAGCTTGATCGCAGCTTACTTATCGGCAATCATCTCAAGTCCAGCATGTCAAGTGGGAGGATCGTTGCAGGAATAACTCCTGTGCCGCCTTGCTGGATCTTCATGGGTGCTAGTCCATCCTCTCTACGCACCAATGCCCTGGCTCTGGTCTACACAGCGCCGTTTGGGATATTCAAAAACTGGACACAGTAACTCCCACAGACCTGAAACCATTACTGGCTGCCTCGTCCCACTCCATCTGAGTGTCTACCAAACCGTGCTTTCAAGGCATTGTACTGCAGGTCCCTTCTGATAGAACATCACACACTAAGCGGTGAACAAGGCGCTGTTGGACAATAGCACCTGCTGCATAATAACTGTCACAGAATTACACCAGCTCGGCAGACAGAGACATCGCTCTCGTCGACCTTTTCTGTCGACATGGCGCTACTAACTCTCCAGCTACCATGCAACAATTCTTACAGACATTGGAACAATTCACGATACACACCTATAACAGAAAACTCCCTCCGACGCAAGGAAGGGTCGCCTTAAACAGATCCACACAGGAGTGGGTCGTTTCGACAGCAATATGCACAGATGGGGATTGGCGCCGAGCATCTCCAGCCTGCCAATGTGGCTCTTCGCCACAGATTGCAGATCACTTCTCAATGGTTGCCCCCGACCTTTCGTCCAACGGTGGATATATAAACGTCAATCAATAAAGAGTGAGCTGGCTCACCAAATTCAAACACATTTTAGATGCTGCCTCATACGAAAAGATATATTCAATTCTTGAGTACAAGCTCATTAAAACTCGGCCAGTCGCTAATGCTAGGCGATCCCGAACTCAATGCATTCTGCAACACATATGTATAAATTGCATGCATAAACCCAAAATTAGGGCTAATGAGCATGAGCCAAAAGAACGGCCTATGTAGGGGAGATCAAGCGGGTAATATGGACCTCTTTAGGAGAGTGATAATTCGTAATTTTCTATCAATTTTATTTCATCTTTAAGGGTTTTCATTACCAATGGAAAGCTGTGCAAATAGATGACAAAGAAAACCCAGCCCTAATGAAAAGACCAAGAAAGTAATTTTGCCCTCGTATAGCCCCACTCCTAAGGTAAGCTAGGAATTGATCATGGTGTGTACTCATACATGGGTAATGTCAGTGACTATATGTTGGCCATGGTAACAACCACCAGACGAGGCTCATGAGAAAATAAGGATGTTTTTAAAATGTCAAAACCGGGACACTGACTAACACAGATAGAAACCATAGTCAGTTTTTGATAATTACTTTAGAGGTTCGAAATCGTGTTCCGTACTTACTGTGAATATGATTTTAAAAATGCGCATTTTGTCAGCCTTAAAAATCTTATTGGGGGATTCCTTTAAAAGTATAAGACCCCGATCCTCAGCCTCGATCCGGCCACACTCACACCATCGAACATGAGAGTTTTATATCATTCGAAAGTTTTTTCTTCTTCACCTGCACAAAAATGGCTGAACTTGTCCCATTTGTATACTGCAGCGGTAATGGGTTTGTTTTGTTTTCGACAAAATATTAGTACGTAATCTATAGGCTCGTATAGCGAAAAAAGTACTGCTTAAGTTTAATGTTAAAACATCGGATGCAAATAAAATTTTGGAATTTGGGTATGTTGGTCATGCCTTTCCCGTGAAACAAAGAAAATTATTATGTTGATACGGTGGAAGTATTAATGATTAAAAAACACTAATCGCTGTAGCTATATGGTGGGTAAGATTGAGGGCCGGCAATTAAATTGTAATCTAATCATGTTTCATCCTGTCCATCTGAACATTGGTACCCACTGAAGATATGTGTAACTTGGGGAAAAATAATTTAGCTCCATACAACAGGATTATATTAGCGCAGTAAAATTTATTTCTAATTGAACAAAACTACAATCGAACAATAGATTTGAGGCATGTCTGGTTATAAGGGCAGGCAAACTCATCTACATCTTTCGCCAGACGTAAAGCAGTTAAATCTTGAATAATTCAAAGTTTTGTGAAGAAAACGCCCCTATTTTGGAATATATTTTGTATTGTGTCCTATTTAGCTATTTCGCGTATGTTACTATTTCTTCTTGGGAGTGGTGGGAGGGGGACAACTCCTTGACCCGTGGTTTTAAAGCCAATATTGGCCATTTTTGAAGAGCGCCCCCAATTTTCAAAAGGTGGATATTTTGCACAGTTACGTTGGTAAAGTGGCTAGGAGGAAACTTTACCTGCGAACGAGAATGCTAAGAAAGGCGTATTTATCAAACAATAAGCGATTTTGTATTAGAAATTGGGATTCCCATATTGGACTTACGGCAGAGTGATTGAATGCTACGTTTATGTGCATCACGTCCATGATTGAATAGTGCACCCTCGAGAAAATAACCTCTAACTTGAATTGACTGAACCAATAGTAAACAACTAATGGATGAGACGTTAGACACGTACATGTCGCTATTTCCCGGCTATTTCACATTTGAAGGCCGTTTCCAGAAGCTGTGAAGTATTATCGGGGATCCCTGATAATAATTATTCTAAATACAAATCCTTCGTTTGGACACATAGACTTTTCGAGCTTAACCTTCACAGGTATAGTTTCTAGCCAGTGACCAATGCAACCATGCAAAAATCTAAAAATTTTGAAAAATTGGGTGCGGTCTTCAAAAAAAGTGCTAATTATTGCTCTTTAAATTTTCCCTACCCCATCCCCATGATCCCCTGCCACTCTATCTCAAAAATATGACATATCATTGCAATCTGAAGGAATATGACATAGGACAAAAACGTTGCATTCACAAACCTTTTGTTACAGCAGTAAAAGGAAACAATATGAAAATCTGAAATGCGTTATAATATTACTTAGGATTTCAATCCCCCCAACATGCGAAAGATAAATAGTCTACTAAAACACTATAATTGGGACTATTAGTTATGGATAAATAAACAACACTTACAAGAACAACAGTGAAAGAAAAAAAAACATTCACCAAATGTACAAGATAAATCTCGAATATTCAAAATTTTGTGAAAAAATAAGCACCGGTTTTGTAGAGATCAGTTCAATATTGTCCTAATTTCTTCCGCCTATTGATTTTTCTAAATTTTATTTGCACTTTTTTCACGAGAAGACTCTAATCATCATTATTCGTAACGGCAAGTCGTAATCACTTATTGATATACATATAAACCCTGATATCTGTTATATGATACCCCAACCCTAACCGTTTTCTTAGCTACTTTTTCATTAGCATTTTTATACCCTCACTTATAGCACCACCACATCAACGGACAAGAAAGATAATTTCACAAAAGCACGTTTGGAGCAGCACGATATATACTAAACCGTATTCTGAAGTAAAAATTTGTATATCTTTCTGGGCCAGGTCCAACCTTTCTAAGTGGATTTTTGACAGTGGGTCCCCGCCTAAAAACTGTTTGGCGGTGGGGTTGGTTTTTTTTTTACCCGAGACATTAATTGACTCAATCCTAAACGAGGAGAGGCCAGAGGCGAGGCATACCGGAAAAATTAACAAGGCGAACCCGGAGGTAGCGAGGTGGAAAAGATGGCCCCGCTGAAGGTCGCGAGCACGAACAGGCGATAAAGGCAACTCTAACACCCCACCACCGCCCCAAACACACCACAACACCCAACCACCAGCCCCCACACGCCACAAAACCCAACCCTCCCTAAACACCCGCAACACCCACCCACCACCACGCAACACCAACCCTCCCAAACACCCCACAACTCCCAACACCCCACCCCAGCCCGAACACCCCCACACATCCCCCAAAACCCCACCCCCTCCCCAACACTCTGCAACACCCCCACCCCAACCGCTTTAAACCCTCACATGCCAGTCAAAACACTGCAACACCCCCACCCCACCCCCAAGAGCCTGTCAACACCTTCCTTCGTCCCCAAACACCCGTAAACACGCCATCCCCTCCACAACACCCCACAACACGCTACCCCTCCCCAACTCCTCAACACCCCAACAACATCCTCACTCCCTCCCAACACTACCACCCCAACACTCCCACCCCCTTCCCAGCCACCCCCGCAACACCCTCTCCCCAAACCATGCAACACCCAACAAAACCACCATACCCAAAACCATGCAACACAACACCCCCTCGCCACACCACACTACACCCACCCCCTCCCCAACACCCCGCAATAACCTAACCCCCTCCCAAAATCCAACCCCCTCCCCTATGCTCCAATCGTGGTCTTCATGTAGCTAAGGGAATTTGCCTAGCCGATGTACCGTTTCAGAGATATCGCAATTACGAATATGTAATTAGCTTCATTTGCCTAACCTAAGCTGTTAGATCAAATACTTTCTCCAATTGCAAAAAGATGTGCCTAGGATAGGATGCACGCAGCGAGAGAAGAAAATTTTGAGTATCCAATGTACCGTGCAACAATTATAGAAATGTACGGGGATTTTTGCTTAATTAGATCATTTGCATACTCAGTTTGCCCAAAAATGCCCAAAATATAATTAGGTTTCAGAACTTTCAGCCGCTCCTTTCAACGCAAGTGTACATCATTATAGGCCTTTACAGGAACTCCAGAAAACTGGTACAAAGGCGTTGCAGGAAAATTTTCTTTAAATTATGCACATTAGAATTACTTAATTAACATATTTTACGCCCAAAATATAATCAGGTCAAGCACTCATCAACCCCACTTCTTTCCACCAAGTTACAGCATTGTCGCCTTTAACGGAACTACAGATAAATCGTAGAAACGAGGGTTAACCATTTTTTTATCACGGAGCAACGAAAAACGAAAGGACCAAACGACGGGATGGATTGAACCGAACGCTGCTCATTTTATAGTCCCCGTTCCGAAAATCGTTCGGCAGGGGGACATAAAGATTTTGTTATATCTCGTAGGGCTATATGTGAGTATTATGAAAAAAATGTCCAACCTTCTGGGAAGCTGCGTTGGTAGATATTCACGGTCAAAGGTCAATGACTTTAAGGGCAAATGGATCATACTCAACCCATTTGGTTCTAAAAGCACAAAGATGTTCTGCTATACCAAAGTTTTTGGGCAACAAACACCATTAGCATAATAGGGAAAAAATGATCAAATGCACCATGATTCCTTGATTTTAACAAATAGTCTGCACTAGCTACATGAAATAGTAAACTCCGGTTTAAACTTCATCCCCTCCACCCTTTTAATGGTTGTTGGTTAAGACCTCCGTGGATTTCTTCGAAAGCCTGACCCTTTTGCTTTTGGTACAGGTGGCTTGGTATAAGTATCCTCTTGCCATTGATACCAAAAACATGACAAATAGTCCTCCCATTTGAAGTCACAGTAGTAATGTTTTAATGAATTATCATCGGAAAACTTTATGTCTCCATGTTGCCACAAATAAGCCCAATTTATATTTTGAGTTAACAAATGCAGGCAGGTTGTGATTTGCTCAGTTTTTTGGAGGTGATATGAAAGAAAAATCAAGTTTCGTAACATACACAGGAGGTATTAAGTGATAAAGGCAGACATATTTTTGATAGATAGTGAAAAAGAAATATTATAAAAGGTGGCCAAACAACCCCTTCAAACTGAGTCTTGTTCTACCCCTACCAAAGGTAGGTGGCGGACAGGTTATTTTGAGCCAAAATGAAAGCAAATGCCGGTCCCAAGATCGATGCAGACCCATTAGGGTACAAGTGATGTGTTTTAGCTGCCCGGATGAAAAAACTGTTGGCAGTGGTAAAACACCCCAACTTCCTCCCCAGGACAAAGACGAAGGTTACTTAGACCTTCATATGAGGCAAGGAGTCCCATTTAGCTTACCTGTGACCTATCAAACACCCCTGACACTGGCATGACTTTTATGTTAGGGGGGGGGGGCTCTGGAGGCAGACCGCTGCCAGCATCAGGGCTCATCACCCCGTAAACATCTTTTGTTGTTCACCGTCTTTCTGGCATTGCAGAATGGCTCCCAGGGTCAGGGGGAAGGTAATTGTGGTCCGCTGCGACAATATGAAGGGATGGTGACATATGAACAAGGAAGGGATGGTGTGTAATCAGTCCCAGCCTATCCAGGGAGATTCTTCGGCTATCCGGGTGGTGCCGAGATTAGGACATCGGGCTAATCGCCTCCCGTGTTTTGGGACAGTCTCCTCAGAGGAGTACCACGCACAGCCAAAAGTCAGGAGGGGCCATTGCGTGGAGTGGCGATATATACTATTGCAGTTTGGCCACACAATCTTCTAGATGGTGGACCGTCCACAGTTGGATCTGTTTGCTCAGTGTTGATGTTGAATCGTCCGATTGTGGCATATTAGGGCCTACTTTTGGAACCCGGATCCCCGGGCAGTCAAACGGACGCCATGCAGCCGACCGGTCAGGATTGATAGCCTGTGCTTGATCATAGCTTCTCAAGGTTGCCATTGATTGCCAAAAGTCCTTCGAGTGGCTCTGTCTCGAGACTGCCTGGTCCTGCTGGTATAGGATAGCCCATTATGGCAAGAGAACAGATCCACTTTCCAACGGGAGGGGAGGAAGTCGTAAAGAGGTCCTCAAGCCGACGCGTTCGTCCCGAGGACACACCAGCTCCGAACCGTTGGTATGCACACTTCTGCAGACTGTACACTGATGGTGGGACTTTCGAACAGGATGCCATGTCACTGTCAGGCAAATTCACTACAGCATCATAGGCTTCTTGACTCTGCCGTTACCATGCATGGCGTGCCGATTTAGAGAGTTGGATCCATGCAAATTCTGAGACCGTAGACCATGATGGCATTTCCTAAGGAAGTCTTCAGGGGTGGGTTTACCTTCGTGTCCTGACTGTCCAAGGTTTCTTTTTTAACGAAACAGCCCGGGTTAGACCCGGAAAGGGCGCGGTGGATGGCATTGACGCTTTCCTTCCCTCTGTCCATTGGTGAAGGGTAAGTAGTAGCTTGTTGTGTAAATGCACCTGTTAGATGATTGCACAACAATAGGGAAATGGGGATTTTTTCCCCCCAAGATGTAACGTTAGTAACCTGAGGCAAAAGGTTTAGTATGCTTTAAGATCAAAAGATTGCAGAATCTAGGTAATTACCCCATAAAGTTATATATGGGAAGTGATGTAAATCAAAGGTAAATTTATGTTGAATTCAAGTGTTCACGCTGTGCAAGGGTTTGTTTATGCATGATGCTGTGGTAGTAGCTATTTTAAGACTTGGGAACTTGTGAAGTCAATATATGGAGATTTGAGTAAGGACTCCTGCCAGCTCCACTAGTACAAGTAGATCGAAGTTATAGCTACGTTGTAAAAGTAACCTAATGACAAGATTTATAATTCCATGTGAGCAGGAGTCACTGTAATTATTCTACTGTCGTTTTGAAGCCAAAAGTGCTGGGAATCAAACTAGGTTCCCAAGTGTGGACAGATAGAAATCTGGTGTATCTTCGACTGTATACTGTGGATATTGGTGGTCGTCGAGGACTCATTTAACCTTGTGTCTTGAACGGCTGGGACAAATTATACCTTTAGGACTGAGAAGATTCCCTTGGAATATATTACGAGAGTTTTATGTGAAAGTTATGCGCTTCATTTTGGAGGTCTGTGCTTGAGGACATAACATAGTGACTGCAACGCTCACTGTGGCCAGTAGTGGACAGTATTGGGCGACAATAAGTAGTAAACTGCATACCAAATTCTGAACCAAATTCAATTAAAATCATTAAAGTGTGTATATTATATAAAAATTCAGATACGTGTGCACAAGGCTCATTTGCTATTTGTGGTTGAAAGGTATTTCTGACCATTGACCGTCCACGGGACGTCATAACAATATCAGTTCGAGCTCCGCTTTCATACATGGGCATTCTATAAAGAGGCCTCATCCCAACATTTGGGACAATGTCGGTTGGAGTCTGATTCCACCTTCCAAAGAGTCTATTTGATGCATGTAGTAGTCAAGCGGAGAGGGGTGTTGCCGTCCAATCCCTCTTGGCTGATAGACCTAGCATTTTGACCCAGAAGCATTAGGACCTATGGGTGTATTACCCTCTCAGGAGTGAGAGGGCGATACATTTGAGTATGATATCTACCTTCCACGACCTGGGTGAGATTTGTGAACATTGAATATGCAATTCCACAATAAATTCAGTTACATTATAATTATGATTGAACGCTACTTCATTACTTTCATAATGCTATACCCCGTATAACGTATATACATTAACGTAATATCTTGCTTAACTGTATAAATCCCATGGAAGGAGGGAAAAGAGGTGTTCTTACGAAATTTGTAATATCTGGCTTATTTTCAGTCGATTCTTTCCTTTTTTTTCAACCTTTTATTTTATATTTGGACGTATATGAGATTTGCTGTATTTAAAACAACAAAATCTATGATTTAGTGGCTTTATCAAGGTCAAGGTCATCTTAAATCCTTGCACAATTGTTGATTCATCATGAGATGATTGTCAATGTTCCCGCCCCCTCCGGACAGTTACCACAATGCAATATATAAGATACTGTGAGACAATTAGACTGCAAATCCAGGGCTACCTACAACTCTCCAGTATGTTCATCACATATGCCTCCATTGTATGCCCATGATATACTTGCCGTCGGCGTGCGAATGAAAATTCGCTAGTGAAATAATGCTTGAAGCATTTGTCAATCGCTTCCAGCGTTAAAGTCGCTGGGAGCGTCTAAGCGATTGAGTTGAATTTAAGTCACTGGCCTGCGTCAAGTCGCTTGGGTATGCTGGCTTTATTAAAACAACAATATCTATGATTAGTGGCTTTATCAGGTCAAGGTTATCTTAAAATCAGCGGAAAACAACAAAATAATAAAAAAACCCATCACTACGGTAATAGTATT
>JAMKCH010057785.1:0-16384 GCA_023653785.1 Ophioderma brevispina
GTTGAGGCTCGTTTTGAATCACGTTGCTGTTAGGTTGAGGTTGTGCTACGTTGAGGGCGCTATTTATACGAATGATGTAGTTTTGCATTTGTGATACGTTCGTAGTAATATAAGAATTTTTAATCCGTTTGGTTGAAAAAAATGATTAATTACTTTGTATTATTTTTTAAACTGATTTAATTAATATAGCAGGGTGAAGTGAAGAAATACATAAGAAAGATCGCAGTACGATAAAGTGAAGTTATATTTCATCTTCATCATTTTATTTAATAATTCAATACAACAAACTTAAACAAAGAAAACATATCCCATAGCCTATAAATATTTTTGAAATGTTAACTATACCTGGTGTGAAACTATATAATAATCCATGCCACAAAGTATATAACAAAATGTTTTCGTCAAGTTTTTTTTTTTTGTCGTCTTCTAAGTGATCATCAAATCTTCGGAACCGAGAGTCATATTTTTGTCAAATAAAAGTATTTCAAAGCTAAGACTTTTCCGCATATGGCTGTTTTACAATATCTCAGTTTTTGCAGTTGGAAACAATAATTTACGGGATTAACCCCCCTTCAAGCAATTATAACAGCCATTGTAGAAAGAGCGCCCTCAATTTTCAAATTAGAGATTTACAGAGTTGTGTTGGTAATGATCTAGTACAAACTATACTTGCGAGTGGTAATGCTAAAAAAATGCGTATTTGGTTAAAAAGATAGTGAGTTTGTAATTAAAATCGGGACCTGTATTTAATGACGGTGCTGCGAAAACGCACACTTTTGTCCGTCCATGATGAAAGATCACGAAAATCTCTAAATTTGACCTTGCCTGAAACGACGAACCGAAAGAATAATGATGAGCGTAGCATGTACATGGCGTATTTTTTCCGGCTTTCTATTTCATATGGAAGGACGTTCCAGCAGCCGTTGAATTATTATCGGACATCTACGATATTAATATTCTAATTACTAAATTTCTTCGTTTGTGACACAGGAGTTTTAGTTCTACCATCCACAGGTATTGTTTTACTAGTCAATTACCAACGCAATCTCAAATATCCGGAAATTGGGGGCGCTCTTCAAAAAAAAATGTGCTATTATGGCTTCTATAGCGGAAAGGACGTTATACGGCGGTACGGGTTAGTAAGCTACTAATCCTGTCTAAAATTAAAAAAAAAAGTTGGCGTTAAATTTTCGAAACCAGGCGTTTGAAAATTCTAAGACTGGAATTAATAACAAAGGCATGTGGGACAAAAGGTATGCGGCGCCGCGTAGCGATTGCGTGTTACTTTTCAGTGTATGCGAAGCAATCGAACGTACCCGACAAAAACGTTCACTTTTCTCGCTAGGTTCATAGGGTCAGACCACCCAATTACGATACATATTCAAAACAAACATAGTAAACGGACCCTCTGATGCCAAAAATCTCCATAGAACCCCTCGTTTTCCGGAGATCTTTGAGATTTAGTTTTAATTGGCATACATTCGCTAGTGACGGACTTATAACGTTAATCTCTCGCGCAGTACTCATTTAGATAATATCTTTCGCAGTCTGATGACACAGACTACACCGTGGGAAATACTTAAGGGACCCGCAGTAGGACTCGCACCCGGCGAGACACCTAAGAGGTACAGCCACACATGGATTTACCCCCAGGTCAGAAATAGCCTTTAAACAAACCAAGTAAGACCCACTCCGTGCACAATGATCTGAACTTTTCTATACAGATTTACTTTGTATACAAATTGATTTGTTCAAGAATTTGGATTTTTCAAAACCCCGCCCAAATACACCGTCAATGATAATAAACATAGGCCTACAGGAATGTCCTTAAAGTTGTTATTTCTTGTAGGAATATCAATCTGAGCTCCCGACCGCCTCCGTTCAAAGATCCCAGAGCCACACCCCTGACATCCCAAAAACGTGGCAGTTAATGTAAAGATCCCCCCCCCCCTCGCACACTTCATACGAAGATTTCAAAAGGATGCTTGCATTAACAAAGTAATACGAGAAACATCTGTGGGAATCTTCTTCAGAAATTAAGTTCTTTTTTCGGAGTAAGTAGTAGTCCTGAAGATTCCTTTTGGTAGCATTCTTTTAGAGGAATTTTAAGTTTAGGCTTCAATGGGAAATCGAATTTTTATTATGCAAACCCCCCCCCCCCCCAAGAACGGGAAGGAGAAGATTCTTATGCTGATGGGTATTGATAATATCTATCTACCCTGTAAGTGGCTTTCCCGTTGTTTGGGGTGGGGGGGGTCATTTTAAACCATTTCTCCATCGAGAGGGTGCATATAATAGAAAAAAGAAGAGCATTAAACAATATATTCCAAAGCTTAATAGCTTTGTGCTTACTCTAACAAGAACAAAGTAACTGTACACCAGAACTCACTTGTATTTATTCATGAACAAAACTTTGCACTAGGAATTATGTATATGTAATTAGTCCAACAGATTTAACCTGAGCTATGAACCATAGCCAAATGACCACTTCTGTTATAGTACCTCTGATCAATGAAAGACCTGTATGTGCATATATCAGAATATAAAATGCTTCAAGTGAGATTTGAAGTAGTAGAATTATTATAGTTGTGGGGTTGCTACTTAAAATTCAAACCCAGATTCCAATTTGGTTTTCATGTTTTTAGCTTGTATATGCAATTGTAGAGGAAAGCTATGGTACAATACCTCATGAAAACCGAGTCGTATGTACACGCAATATAGCAAAATGACAATTCATCAGCATAGTTACAACTATTGAGGGCGCTTCTCTCTGCTTTACTGCCAGGGGTACTTTGTCCTTATTAGGTTGCATGCTTTGGGTCATTATTACTGCACTTGTAGGGTATGTTCGGATCTACTCCCGTTACAGACATGTAGATATCTCATTTTCATGATTTTTTCGATAGTGCCTTTAACTGCGCATCTGCCATCTGGAAGCTTTGGGGAAAAAAATAGGTGTTTTTGAAATCCTTGGCCAGTAAACATACACTTTGACACCAATATCGTCATACTAGGTGAAGTTTTTGTGAATAGCTTCTTGAACACTCCTGATCAGAAAAGTTTTAGTTGACATCACAATTATCTTCCTAGGCTAAATAACAATAAGATGTCAGCCATGTTGAACAAATGGTGTGGAATATGCAAACTGTTGATAGTTTTCCGCTGAGTTTGTGGATAGTTTTATTGAAAACCTGACCAAGAAACAAAAACATTCTCACCAAAATTGGTGAGGTTATGGTGGCCTATTGGCAAAAAAGTGGGTTCGTCGTATGCAAATTACGTCACCACTTTTCATTTTGTTATCACATGTTTTCATGAACTCCCACAACCCTAGCTACGGTTCCCTACGGTCAAATTTTAGTACAATGAAAAAATGTTATTTTCCGGCCCCGGATCACTTCCGTAACAGCTCTAGCTGGAAACTCATACGTACAATTAATTTAGGAACTATGGGTGGATCTAGGTGGGGGGAGGGAGAGTAGAGTAGAGTAGATAGAGAGATAGAGAGAGATAGATAAGAGATAGATATATATATATAGATATAGATATATATATGTAAAAATTATACCTATTCACGTTTTATAGCTCGAATGAGAAATTCTTTTGGACTCCTTCCTTGATCAGCATGGGCCAGACCATCCGAAGACGAGGATTTTTCAATGGAAACTGTGCAAAGTGAGGTAAAGAAGATGAAAAGTTCCATCCTGGCCAATGTTGTCCCCCAGGCAAGTGCGGCGGCGACATGAAAACAGCACAAAAAATTCAAAACAAGCTTTAATTAAAGGGGCATTTCGTGATCACAACCTCGTCCCCCCGGACTTACCTGAAAAAAAGTTTAGAATTTTATATCACCTTCCTGAACCATTAGCCTAGTAATAAACGTGTGCATAAGCGTACGTGCCAAAATTAGTCTCGTATCTGCAAGACAAATTAACAATTTTGTATTTTCTGACCGTAAACGGAACAGGAAATTTACAGCCAGTGGCCTAAGAGACCGTGGGAAACAAGCAGTGATTATAACACAAAAACGCAAGATCGGGTATCAACTCAAACTTTGTGAATAGCTTTTGCTGCATATTGCAAATAGGTGTCAGAATAATGTACCTTGACTCCATTTATCAAGTTCTACGGGGGTAAAAATCTCCAAACCACTCTGACCATACTTTTGTGGGGGGGGGCATAAGTCAAAATTAAATTGATATAACTTCCAAATTTGGGCTGGTGAAGCTATTGATTGATTGATTGATTTTATTTTGGCTCCATAACCATAAAAAGAACACTTTGTAAGATAGTTAAATATATATAATGAAATGTTTAAAGACATTTTCAAAATCACATGATAAAAGATAAGAGATACAATATGTCAATAAATACGACCCAGTGAAAGACAAAAATAATTTTGGAACCAGGATAACCAATGGAAGAGAGCCAATATTCATTTCTTATTTCCACTGGGGTCCTTCAAAAGTTTTTGGCAAAAATGGCAGGAAAAAAGAAACAAACATAATACAAGAAAACACTTTTTTTGACACAAAAAGAGGTTGACCCCCATTGGAAATTAGCCATTGTTAAGATGGTTCCTTATTGTACTCTTGAAAGTCTTAAAATGGGAAATGCTTTTTAATATCATTTGGAAGCCTGTTCCAGTCCCATATTGCACTGTAATAGAAAGTGGTAGCAGTCTACAAGCTTTTGATTTTGGGTCCATGAAAATTAAAAAGCGCCTTCTTTATTAATAGTTTTATCCAATTTCAGAGTTTGTTAAAAACTGCCACATATAGGGGCGGAAGAATTACACTTGTGTAAATTTTTATGCACATGGCACCACCCAACTTTAAAAATTTTGACCCTACCATCCACATTCAAAAAATTCAAACTGGCAGTTTCAGTTTGACCAACATGGCCCGGGTTCTAATTCAAGATAAAACGCAAAACTCATTTTATTTGCGTGACTTGAGTTTATGTTTGAGCCTACGACCTAAGACCAGATACCAGAGAACACTAGTAAACAAAATTGGCATTGACTGAGAGCGGAATAAAGAATTTCCGACAATTTTGAATTCAGACAATTATATTTCTGTACATCATTAACTTCATCCAATTATTTACAGAGTCCCTGACCTTTGATTCTGGCCCCGAACTTCACTGAAAAATGTTGAACTGTATTTATTTTTCTTTTGAGCCAAAGATAAACCACCTCTGTCTGCCAAATTTAAGACGTTTGTTGTCACCACCATTTGCTACATCATGATTCAAGAGCTTGAAACCACGTTTTGAGAAATGAAAGTCAGGGTTTTTTATGATAAAATTAAGGTACATCACATCAGCATATAAAAGTAAATTTGCACTCGGGTCCTATACTTATAATCATGTCGTTGATTTAACAAAGAAATAAAAGAGCCCACAATTATACTACCTGGGGGACTCCGCTGATATATTACAACACCAGAATCAGTAATTGTTGACTGAACTATTGTTCTTTTGTTGGAGAGATATGAATGAAACCAGTCAACAGACTCAACTCCCATTGCATTTAACTTGCCACTAAAATTTTTTTATGGTTGACCGTGTCCAAAGGCTTATTTGATATATCATCATGATCATTGGCCAGAGTAATCCACGGGAAGACTTAGTTGTGATGTGACCATTAAAGAAGGAGACAAGAGTCCTGTTGGAACTTGCTTCTAAAGCCAATTGATCAATGAAAAAATGTTTTGGATGTTTAAAAAAATGTTGTGGATTGTTAAAAAAGGTTGTTGGATGTTATCTTGATATACCCTTATGTACAATTTATCGTATAATCAGCTTTATGGAATAGATATAGCGTCGCAAAAAGCCAAAACGTTTCCAATTTAAAAAACCTGACTTGACATTAGCACCCCCTAAAAAGCAAAAATGTCAGACATTTCTGACCAATTCTGGCTGAAAATATGGTTAGAGGCCCTGGGGCGAAGTTGGTGTGCAAAGTGTTCAACAGGTGTCTAACTGCCTTATGTACTGTAGGTAAACAGGCTTCAAAGAATCTAAAAATCAACTAATATCAACAAAATTCCCATTGAAATGTACACAGAATTCTGACTGTGCACCTAGGTATTCAGTGCAGTTTTTTAGATGTTGAATCCAAGTTTTGACCTTGTAGAACCTAACCATGCAATTGAAATCAATATTATCACCCTATTAGCACCTGATCTAGGCATGGACCAAATTTTTCATCAGCTGGGTTCTTCTTGTTTTTGGTAAGGAATTTCCTGTGTGTTTTCAATGGGAATTCTTCCAAAACCGAATTACATTAAGTAGGGCTTTTGAGACCAGTATTTTTTAGAAGACAACTTGGACACAACAATGAAACTTTGCAAGAATATTAAGCAAGGATCCCCCTCAACTATTTTCAATCAGAATTTGGTGCAGAAGAATGTCTGACATGGGTTTTTAGTAGTGGGGGCCAATTGTCAAAAGGTCAACATTTTACTTTTGCGACCGCTATATCTCTTCAACAAAGCTGATATAATTATAAGATTGTGGCACAAGGGTAAGTATTAAGATTAGCTATTACCCAGTTGATATCACTTTTAACTTTTTGACTTATGGCCCACCAAAGTATGGTCCCGAGTGGTTTTTGAGCCATTTTTGACCCACTGTAAATTTAAATTGGGGCCAAGGTTGCCATTTTTTTCTGTTCACATATTTGAATCTAACAACAGCAAAACGTTTGATCCGAATGGAATGCAAAATTTTGATGAGCCGACCGAGGGTGGTAGTTGTCTTACTTATGGCCCTCTTAATCTTGAATTTCACACCCGTACAATTGTTTTTTGAGGTGACCCCACCCCTCAAATTTCAATTGCTTGTAGGTACAGAGCTCAAATTTTTCAGATTCAGTTTTCTCATAAATATCTTTCAATACACCAAAAAGAAAAAATCCATGAGGTGATGGTGGTACTTCGATTTGTTGAATTGGCATGGAATACCCCTCTGCTTTTTTCAAGCCTTATCCTAAAATCACTTATGAGGACCCTGGTTTCTAAATTCCCATCTCACTTATGAGGACTCTCATCTGCATAAACTCACCAAAATGTCCTCAATTATCATTCTACAATTATATCTCCTCTGCGTTTCAAGCTTAATCCTATCTCACTTAATGAGGACCCTGGTTCCTAATCCCATCTCACTTATGAGGACCCTCTGCCAGTAAACTCCCCAAATGTCCGTTAATTTTTCATTCTAACCAATGGTGAGTATTGACCATTAATCCTATCTCACTCACTCATTAGGAAGCACGGGTTCCTAATTCCCATCTCGCTTATGAGAACCCTCTATAGTAAACCCTCCAAATGTCCTAAATTTCATTCTACAATTATAATATCTCTGCGTTTCATCAAGCCGCCTTAATCCTATCTCACTCTGAGAAACCCGGTTCCTAAATCCCATCTCACACTTATGAAGACCCGCTATAGTAAACCTACTACCAAATGTTCCTAAAATTTTTCATCTCCTCAATTATATCCTCTGCTTTTCAAACCTTAATCCTATCTCACTCATGAGAACCGGGTTTTCCTAAATCCCATCTCACTTATAGGACCCTAGTTTAAACTATTATTTTTCTATTATCTCCTCCCTGAGCTCTCCCTATCCCAAAAGTGGAATTATCCAATGCTAATGTGAAGAATGATTGACAGGGCCTCAGGTGAGGAGAATGGCGGTCCTCAAGATGGAGAAAAAGATATAGCCCCATGTCGAAAATCAGTCGCCAAATACTTGTATTCATTGACAACTTTTGTCCTTAAAATGTTTTCACAAAATACATGAACAACTAAACAAGAATTAACAATACCAGATATAGGGGCAATTTTCCCTCTAACACCAAGGCAGAATCTGCTCCGGCTCGCGTTTTTTCCAAAAGTGGCATTAAATGCAAGTCAAAACAACCCGGAGGTCTTACCATGCCAATTTTATTGGTTATAAATTGGTAATATGATCGTTTAGCTATCAGATACTTGGTAGAAAAACCTCAAATTTTAACTCCGGAGTTGATTTTGCCGTTTTTGAATCACTGTTGCCTGTTAGGTTGAGTGTGTGCTACGTTTAGGGCGCTATTTGATACGAATTCGTTAGTTTGCATTGTTATATGCGTAGTAATTATAAAATTTTTTAATCATTTGGTTGAAAAAAATGCATTAAATTACTTTGTTATTAAGTTTTTAAATGATTTCATTCAATATAGCAGGGTGAGAAATACAGAAAAATGTAAGCGCATACGATAAAGTGTTATATTTCATCTTCATCTTTTATTTAATAATTCAATACAAAACTTTAAAAGAAACTATCCCATACCTATAAATAGTTTTTGAAAATGAATGAGCTCTGGTTTGAAACTATAGATAATACTGCAAAAGTATATAACAAAATGTTTTTCGTCAAGTTTTTTTTTTGTCGTCTTCTGATACTTTGATCATGCCACATCTTCGGAACCGAGAGGCATAATTTTTGTCAAATAAAAAGTATTTCACAGCTGAGAACTGTGGTTTAACCTTTACGCATATGGCTGTTACAATACTCGTTTTTGCAGTGGAAAAATAATTTACGGATACCCCCCCCGTAAAGCAATAACAGCACCTTTTGAAGAGCGGCCTCAATTTTTTTTCCAAAATTAGGATTTTTTATACAGAGTTGTGTTGGTAATGAATCTAGCAAACTATAACTGCAAGTGTTAATGCTAAAAAATGCGTATTTGTTTATAAACGAAAGTGATTTTTGTAATTCAAAATCGGGATCCCTGTAAGTAAGGACGGTGCTGAAAAACGCCATTTTATTTCGTCCATGATGAAAGATCACGAAATCTCTACTTGACTTGCCTGAAAACGACGAAAGAAACTAATTGAGAGCGGTAGACTGTACCTGGCGTATTTTTCTCCTCCCGGCTATTTCCATATTGAAGGACGTTTTCCATCAGCCTTTGAATTATTATCGAGATCTCCCGATATTAATGTATTCAATTACTAATTTTCTTTTCTTCTTTTGTGACACAGAGAGTTTTGATTCGACCATTCACACAGGTATTGTTTTACAGTCAATTACCAACGCAAAATCTCAAAATATCCGGAAAATTGGGGGCGCTCTTCAAAAAGTGCTATTATGGCTTTATAGGACGTTATACGGCGGTCCGTAGTACTTAATCCTGTTTCTAAAATTACCAAAAAAAAGTTGCGTAAATTGAAACTCAGCGTTTTTTTTTGAAAGTCTCAAGACGGTTCCGAAAGGCAGTTGTGGGAAAAAAGGTATCGCCCGATAACGATTGCGTGATGTAACTTTTCCGTGTCTGCGAGACCGAAGTACCCGACAAAAACGTTCAATTTCTCGCTAGGTTTCTATAGGGTCAGACCCAATATTACGATACATATTCAAAACAAAAAATAGTAACGGACCCTCTGATGCAAAAATCTCCAAGAACCCCTTTCGTTTTCCGGTATATTTGAGATTGAAGTTTAATTTGCATACATTCGCTATGAGGACTTATAACGTTCACTCTCGCGCCAGTAACTAATTTTATATAATATCTTTCGCATTCTGTGACACAGACTACAACACACACAACAAAACCGTGGGAAATAACTTACCGACCGCCGTGGGACGTCCAGGGCATATATAGTTACAGCATCACAAATGGATACCAAGGTCAGAAATAGCTTTAACCAACCAAAGTAAGAAGCCTGTGCACAAATGAATCTGAACTTTATAACAGATTTATATTTGTATCAAATTGATTTGTTCAAGAATTTGGAATTTTCAAAACGCAATTACTCTAATGATAATCACATAGGCCTACATGAATGTCCTTAAAGGGTTTTGTCTTTCTTGTAGAATATCAACTCTGATGCGGTGTCTAAAGTCCCGGATTCAAAACGTTGCAGTTCGAATTGTAAAGATTCTTCATGACGAAGATTTCAAAATGAACCTGCTTGCATTAACACAGTAATACGAGAATGACAGTTCTTGGCTCTTCTTCAACTTAAATTTCCTTTTTCGAGTAGTTCCTGAAGATTCCTTGTGTAGCATTCTTTTAGAAGACTTTAAGTTTAGGGCTTCAATGGGAAAATCGAATTTTTATTAAGATGCAAAACCCCCCCCCCCCCCCCAGACGGGAAGATACTTAATTATGCTGATGGGTATTGATAATATCTATCTACCCTGTACGTGGCTTTCCCGTTGTTGGGGGGTGGGGGGTCATTTTTAAAAACCATTTCTCCTCGAGGGTGCTAAATAGAAAAGCAGAGCTTAAACAATATATTCCAAAGCATTATAGCTTTGTGCTTACTCTACCATAACAAAGTACACTGTACACCAGAACTCACTTTGTATTTTTATTCATGAACAAACTTTTCAATCTAGAATTAGTAAAATATCCAACATATTTTCCCTGAGCTCTGAACCATACCCAAATGACCACTTCTGTATAGTAACTCCGATCATCAATGAAGACCTGTTTGCATAATACATGAATTAAATCTCAAGTGAGATTTTTAAGTAGTATTGACTTTATTTATAGTTGTGGGTTGCTACTTAAAATTCAAAACAAACCAAACAAACCAGATTCCAATGTGTATTTTTTTTCAGGTTTTTAGCTTGTTATGATGCCATTTTAGAGGGAAAGCATGAAGACCTCATGAAAACCGAGTCCTATGTACACGCAATATCGCAAAATGACAAGTTCGATCAGCCCTAGGTTACAATAATTGAGGGCGCTTCTCTCTGCTTATAACATCCAGGATCCTTTGTCCCTTATTAGTTTTTTTGCATGCTTTTGGTCATATTACTCTGCACTTGTAGGGTATGTTCGGATACCTACTCCCGTTAACAGACCGACATGTAATATCTCATTTTCATCCATGATTGTTTTTTCGATAGTGCCTTTAACTGCGCATCGCCATCGAAGGTTTGGGAATAGGTGTGTTTGTAAAAATCTTGGCCCATAAAATACACTTTTGAACAAAACCAATATCGTCATACTAGGTGAGTTTTGTGGAATAGCTTTATTGACCTCCTTTGATAGAAAAGTATTTTAGTTTGACATCACAATCAATCTTCCTAGGCTAAATAACATATATGTCAGCCCATGTTGAAAAATGGTGGCATTGCAAACTTTGATAGTTGTCCAGCTGAGCTTTGGGAATAGTTTTATTGAACATACAGGAACCTTTTACCAAGAAAAACATTCATCACAAATTGGTGAGGATGGTGGCCTATTTGCAAAATACGTCGTATGCAAGTACGTCCAACCCACTTGTAGATTTTGTTATCACCTTTGTTTTCACTGCACTCCCCACAACCTAGCTACGGGTCCAATTTTAGCTACAATGAAAATGTATTTTCCGGCCCCGGGACACTCTCTCGCCGTACCAGCTCTGCTGGAAACTTCATACGTGACAATAATTATTGAACTATTTTGTGTATCTTTATTTTTTCGGTTATATATATATATATATATATATATATATTTTTTTATATATATATATATATATTATATATATATAATATATATATATATATAATATATATATTTAAAATTATACCTATTCACGTTTTTGAGCTCGAATGAGAAATTCTTTTGGACTCCCTTCCTTGATTCCGGCCACATCTGGCAGACACTCCGAAGACAGGATTTTTCAAATGTAAACTTGTGCAAAAGATGAGTAAAGAAGGATGAAACAGTTCCATCCTGGCCAATTTGTCCCCCAGGCAAGTGCGGCGGACCTGAAACAGCAGCACAAGAGTATTCAAAACAGCTTTTAATTTAAATGGGCATTTCGTGAAATCCCAACCTCGTCCCCCCGACTTACCTAAAAAAAAGGGTTAGATTTTATACACCGAAACCAAATTAGCCTTCGTAATCCACGTGTGCATATCTTACGTGCAAATTCGTCGTATCTGCCATAAATTAACATTTTGTATTTTCTGACCGTAACGGCGAATACAGCACATGGGGCCTATGAGACCGTTGGGAACAAGCAGTTGCTCATAACACAAAACCGCAAGATCGGATCAAACTCAAACTTTTGTAAAGGCTTTTCTCAAGGAAAGCTAGTGAACAATGAATAAAC
The DNA here is from genome assembly GCA_023653785.1 of Ophioderma brevispina. NCBI lineage: Eukaryota > Metazoa > Echinodermata > Ophiuroidea > Amphilepidida > Ophiodermatidae > Ophioderma > Ophioderma brevispina. The sequence continues at coordinate 12,096 of JAMKCH010057785.1, forward strand.
AGAAGGTGCGGGAATCACGAAATGCACCTTTAAAGAGTCACTGGCTCAATTTTCACAATATAAAATTCTTTTCTTTAATTCTTTTTCAATTTCATCTCGATTGACTATAAGCCTAGGAAGAACAAAAAAATTACATACATAGGCTGTAATATGGCTTCCGTGCACTGTCTAACAATCGGAAAACCGATTTTTTTTTTAAATTTGAATCTTCAACCATAAATACTTCGATTTTATGCATCAATTAAAGTGCAACGAGAGAGTTTCATGTAATCCATATTTTCTGTGATATGTAGTAATTTTTCATATAATAACTACATGGCAATATATTGCTTCCCTTGTAATTTGGCTACAGAATAACTTAAAATTAAAACAACAGGTGATTGTTTATGCTTAAATTTCAATAGAAAACAGCTGAATTTCCATTTGCTCCTATAGGCAATAATGAATTTTACATTCTTTTGTACCAAAAACGTTCCTCAACTCATCTTATATTTCATATGGGGACATTTTTTATAGAAGCTTTACAACAGTGCAAAAATCAGAATTTGCACAATGTAGGGAATTGAAATCTCTCGTTGAACCTTTAAAGAAACAGAAGAGGATCCTATGAGATCCATAAAGTGGCACACAAATCGTTTTTGGTGGATCGCACTAAATTGATTATATCTCTAAATAACAAAGCAAATAAAAAGATGAAACAAACACTAACTGGAGAGTCTGATCTTTGTTCTTTACTATTATGCCAAGTAAGGTTGACTTATTTTAAAATTTCTTTTAAGGTGCATTTCGTGATTCTCAAACCCTTCTGGTTTCATTTTCGCTAGATATCCTTGAGAAACGTACAGTTTGGTAAAAAATTGTACAATTGGTGGTATACAGACACCCGAATTCGGAGCCGCGTATGCCAAGGGGTCCAATTTTTCTTGGAAAATTGCTTCGCCATGGGCCCACTTGATCACGTTCTTAAAGCCACGTCGATCGTTGGCTTGCAAACCCAACCGCCAATACGTACATCGAACACAACTCGGGGTCGAAATAACCAATCAGCATTGAGATTCGAACACCAAAATTGCCACAATAAAAACAAAGAATCAAAGACATCTGTCACACACACAACATTGTAGTGTACAAGAACAAACCGAAATTCGATCCGCCGTAGCCAATGGGTCCATTTCTTTCCCTTGGAAAATTGCTTCGGCGGCCATGGGCCCACTTGATCAACGTCTTAAGCCACCGCTAATCGTTGGGGCTTGGCACCGCCAATACTTACGTCGAACACGCGGGTCGATTGACCAATCACAGCATTGAGATTCGAACCACTTACTCACAGGTGCATGTACTCTACGGAATAAAGCGCAGCACACGTAACAATAATAGATAGAACCCCCGTATTCGAACACCAATGGTGATTTGGCTAACTTCGAATCCGCGGGGATGACCTTGCAAGTTCTGTCGGAGTTGCCCACCAACACGTCCCTGTCCCCCCCCCCTTGTTTATCCCGGTTAAATACGTCGAACTTTTTCTTTTCTTATATTGTTCTCTTTATTCACTTGTTGCTGGTTTGGTTGAATGGGACTACTATCCACAACATGTAAAGATATTAGTCCAGCGGGTAGACCCCATAGGCTAGTCCAGGTAGCCTGGTCCTAATTATGCCCTGACCGTAAAATTGAGTATGGACCACAATTGTTTCTCTGCTGAAAATGATAGATAAGCGTGTGTAGAATAATAAGTCTGCGGGTGCCACCTGGGCATCCTTAGCATTTTGGAGAAATCCCAAGATGGCGTCGCCATAATTATAATCTAAGCTATTCAACCCTATATTAGCAAACGATGGAGTTACTAGATATACGAAGGACCCAATGACAAATCATGGCACTTAATAACCTTGAGTCATACTTCCAATTCAAAATGGAAGCCAAATCTAATAATTAAAATTTCCATAATAACAGCAATACCTCTGCGATAAAAAATAAACAAGAGTACTTAGATTAATTTTGTTTAGACACCATAAATGTATTTTGATACTTTTTAAAGTTGTAACATGACGTCTATCAATATGGCAGCCAAAAAGTGAATATCTTACAATTACTTGACACAAATGTCTAAATATTACCTTCAAGATAACTTAATTGTGTCAATGAAACAATAGAAAATGTCCCTATGACCATAACCAATGATACCAGTTAATCCGGATAAATAAAAATGGGTAAATTTATAAATGAGTTGCCATATATGTGAAAAAATGTAATTCCTATGGTACTTTGACAACTTTGCACATATTAGTTTTTATTTCTGATTTTGGTCGGCATTTAAAACAAATTGAAATGTATGTTGTACTTGGTTAGGCGATCAAAGGTAGATTTCTAATGTCAATTGGAACACACTGATTTCGATTTGAAGGCTCTAATACTTATAAATTTGGTGCAAGTATTTTTTGAGATGTTTTCCCGTTTTTGGCTGCCATATTGATTGACGTCATTTTACAAATTTTAAGTATCAGAATACATTTAATTGTTCCTAACAACATACCTAAGTACTTCTCGTCTATTTTTTATCGCAGATATTTGCTGTTATATGCATATTTTAAAATTATCGCATTTGCTTCCATTTTGAATTTGACGTATGACTTAATGTTACAAGTGCCATACACTTGTCATTGGATCCTATAGTAAAGCTAGTAACTCCATAGTTTGATCATTCAGGTTTAATAGATAATTATCATTTGTGGCGCTCCATCTTGTTTCTAAAATGCTCAAGGATGCCCAGTGGCACCCGGGCATGATTTCCTTATTCTACCCACCCTAATCTATCATTTTCAGCAAAACATTGTGTCCATACTCATCTTTACGGTCACATGAAGGTTCTACCTGACTAGGCCCTTGCATTTGACCTTGCACAAGTCTGGCACAAATGTTTTTTGATTGTTTCTGTGGTATACTGACCTGCTTATTCCAACCGTTATGATACACTTTGGTCATCACTGATCATTTGAGATAGGAAGGGGGTAATTTAAGGGGTTTGACTTGCGTGATTTTGTTTACGCGCAAGCTGCTTTACACCTTCAGCATTCTATTTAGAGCCCAGTCATGACAAATGGAGGAATTTTAGTTTTGCAGTGGAAGGTATCATGCACAGATACCGCGAATAACTGTGGCGTTTGTTTGCTTTATTAAATCGCGCATCTCTACGCCTGCCGTGAATCTTTTGCTCAATGACGAATGTGGCGCGGATTTTTCTTGCCACCCAACCAGACGCCGCACTTTGAAAAATTACCAATTTCAGTTGTTTTAGGCGTGTATGGAAAAAGTAAGCCGTGACCCTCTTTTTTTATTTCAAAATTTTTTGAAAACGACATCGGGACCTCACATATTTAGAAATTACAAAATTTTTTTTTATCGAGAAGGTTTTTATTTTGTGGCGATCCAAAACGTCACAATGTTGACTTTTCCCCATAGATTTGCGTGTTTTAAAAAGTGCAACAATACCTTTTTTGTTTTGGCTATAGCTCAAAAACAAAGTCGTTGACCCCCATTTTTTATTTCAGATTCTTATCACACCGTTGTAATTTACTCTTATATATGAATTGCTTTAAAATTTTATCGAGTATATCACTAACACTCCAAACCCCTTAATGGGGGGGGGGTATGCGTCTGAAAAATTTTTCCTAATTTTAGAAAATTATAATGCAAGGGCTAAATTGTTTAGTGGTAATATACAAATGCGTTGTTTCGATCGCAATCGTACATTCGGTTTCCCTAGATATTGCTGCGGGCCAGTTTGTGTTATTCCCATCCCTGTTGGGGACGGGCTATTTTAAGCTCTGGTTCAATTCATCAAGTGCCAGTTTCCCGTTGATAAGTAACAGTGTTATCTCTTGTAAATAAGTTTAGTGTTGTCGGTTTATCCAGTGACTTAGAGTACTGCCAACTCCCTTTGTGGCGTGGTGGCCGCGCAAGTATATCGCAAGAGCTCGTCAAGTGTCCTACATCCTTGATGAATCAATGACGAACTCAACAAATATGACTTGTGCCTCATCGACGAGAAACATGGATGATTCCCAGGTGTCAGAGCCATCAACTCCCTACGTGTTCAGACTTGTATGTCTCCTTATTTGGACCCCTTCTGTGACCATCAGGCAGTGCGTCTCACTATTGATAGTGGATCCACAGGAAATCTCATCCGCGAATCTAAGGTTCGATCCCTAGGCGTCAACATTCGCAAGAGCACCCAGTCTACCACCAGGCCGATGGTCAATCCCCTCTTGATGTGGTTGGAGAAACATCGG
>JAMKCH010057792.1:0-75052 GCA_023653785.1 Ophioderma brevispina
CACGGGCCGAAAAGGCATGTAAATTTCATATTTCGAAGAATGTTATGAATCACATCCATTCATTAATTCTGAGTAAATTATCTACTGGCCTTTGGTGTGTTGAACCATCTACATAATACACAACCATGGCACTTGACCGACTCATGACATACGACACACGTCACTGTCAGGTCCGTTTCTTTGTCACCTCAAAATTTAAAAACCTTAGAAAATTGCAAAAATTCTCGTCCCCACTCTACTCATCGTGCATAATGTGCAGTAGGTAGGAATGGCGGTGTGACACTACCTCATGTACATCCACTTGGTCATTGGTCCGAAGGGAAAACATATTTCTGCCAATTGCCAACATATCGTTAAAAGTCACTTTGACAATATCGGCAATTTAGGTCCTGTTTTTGTGTCGCCGGCCTTGTCAATAAGTCCACTGTTTGTTGTCTGTTGTTTTGTAAAAAAGGTTACCATTTGGGTTAACATTTGGCCTGCAATATCTGCATATTTCAATGGATTGAACAAACTTGATTCATAGTTACCCTGGATCCTCATTTGTTGATGAGGTTAAAGGTCACATACCAAGGTTAAAGGTCCGTGAGGTCAAGTTTGTAAAATTTAAAATTGACCTCATTTAAAAGTTGAAGTTCAATTGGAACCAAACTTTATTTATGGATACTAAAATGCAGATCCTCATTTGTTTAGCTGGTGACACAAGCGGTCCAAGAGAACTTCCATTTTTTTTTAAAGTGAATTTAGTAATCTTTAGAAATCCATTTGACTTTTTATTAGGAAGTGTGCTTGAATGTTTCACAAATAATGTGTTGGAAATAGAGATCAAAACTCATTTACTTTCTTGAGATATGTTTTTTTAAGTGGAAACAATACATATTGCAGATTGAGAAAACAATAAATTAAGAAAAATCATTACAATGTCAATTAGCAAAGTTACATTTTCGACCATAACTTTTGGACACCAGCCCCCATTGGGATGTCAAGCTAAAAGGAAAATGTAGAAAGGTTTTTTTCCCCTTATTTTCAATTGCAGTTTTTATTTTTAGCCCTAACAACAAAGTATTCCCCTTAAACTCATACTTCACTTGTGTAAGTATTTGTGTATTACAGGCATGACACAAATACAGTCATGGACAATCGATTTGGTTCTTTAAAGGCAGCCTAATTGTTTGTGTTTGTGTTGTAAGTCTTTTTTGTGGGCCCACTGGGCCGCCAGCATAGCTGCACGACCAATTATAGTGTATGTGGACGTGTGTGTCACTATTTAAAATGTGTCTTTTTAAAAACAAAAAAATTACCTCATTGGTAAGTTCATTAAAACAAACTCATGTCCTAGGTGCAACATAGGATCCCTCATTTGTTGATGAAGGTCAATGGTCACATGCCATCCCTTCAAGGTCAGTGAGGTAAATGATGTAGGCTGGATGGCCCACAGCTTATATTCTTTGAATAGCGGTGCCAGGCCGAGAACCGTTATTCCTAGTTTTTGCTGCAGTCACTTTAAGAACTCAATGTAAGGAGGTTGCTTCTCGGTGTTGCCTTACTGATATTGAACAATTAGGGGGCTATTTGTACCACTGTTCATATTGATGATATGACTACATTAGGCTTTAGGAACTCATAAAAGTTACTATGAGCTAAGGTGTGGGTAGTCATCACTATTGGGTTGACCTGCACAATAGTAGCAAGCTAGTAATAGAAGGTTTTAAGAAAATTGATTTCAGGATTATTATGACCGATTCGTTTCCATAAAAAAATATAGAATTACACTGGTGGTAATCTAATAAAATTGCCCAATTTCTTAAACCCTAACTCGTATCTGTTTCCGGGGAGAAACGGATATGAAGAGAGTGAAGGAATACGGGAGAGGGGGAAGACTAAAATTAGGAAATTAGTCGGTCTCAACAACAGGGGACCTGTGGCGCCCCCAAAGCAAATCACACGGAGATACCACCTACTAAGTGTTGCTGGCCAGCCAGCGATTCGTGCCCATATATATCTTCGTTTCATGACGAATATTATATATCTTCGTTCGGACATCCATGCAGCTGGGATTTTTCTCACTCAGTGCGTGTGTTCTCTATAAAGGATTGGGGGGCAGAAGGGGCCAGTGAGGGTTAGAAAATTGAAACAAAATTTATAAAAAAAACGTTCATCCAGTTTCAAGAAGCTACAAAACAAATAAAAAAGTCTAGTCCTATTGTACCACTTACCCTGAGGCCTGTGGAAATAAAGAAAAGTCGTCAAATCTGCCATGTGTGCGTGTTTATCTCAGTATCCTAAACACCTTTTGACTAAATATCTTGGTGCTCAATCCCACCCAAATGCTGGGCAATTATCTCACAAAAGTTCTCCAGCATCCCATACCCATATCAGAAAACAAAACAAACAACAACAACTGCGACTCGATCTGCAGCTGGCAAAAAAATTGTCAGAAGTAGCCTGGCAAACTGGAATGAGTAATATGCCGGCTGGGGCAATGGGCAGGTAGGCTAGGTATAGGTCGTTTAGTCTACCGGCTCTCTGCTCTCGGAACCCTGGTCCCTAATTATTTCCTTTTTCCTGGCATTGGAAATATTGAAATTAGGAGCGGTGTTAGGAGGTGGTAGTGAATTTAAATGGTAAGATCCCTTCTCACATTCGTAATAGAATGTAGGCCCTATACTAAAATACCTAAATCTGTTGGGAGATGGCCCAATTTAAAGTTCTATAAAATTTTCATCTTGATAGAATGGCCTTAACCCCAAAACCCCAGTTGTAAAGTTTTTCAACCGATTTTTTCAAACCTGTTTTGAAGCGAGTGAGAGCTAAATTTGATATCCCAATAGAGTGCTGTGTAAAAGTAATATTGGTCGACTAAATTGGGCAGGTATTTTTGCTCCTAACACCCCAAAACCCCCCCCAACCATAGTAGCATTCTTCTGATTCCCAAAATTTTTACAAAATTATGGTAAACAATCTGGGGTACCTGGGGACGAGGTTTATTAGCGATCGGGCCAGGACCTTTAAATCTGCCCGCTGAACAACAACCTGTCAGAAGGAGTATCCATGACTGTTGTGGTCCCCGCCAAATTTTGTTGGCGCGAGGCGGGGGACTATAGAAATGGTGCGTCCGTGTGTGTGTGAGGTCCCGCGCGCATATCGTTGGAACTAAGCAAGTGTCGAAGTCCATCTTCGCAACATAGATGGATCTCAAGTAGGCGGGGGTGGGGGGGGATACAAAGGGGTCATGGCTGGACATGGGTCAAAGGTCAAATGTGGTCAAAACTAGGGTCAAAATAGGGCAAAATAGGGCTAAATCGCTATATAAACGTTGTAAACCGATAATCTTTTGATTGGAGCAAGTATGGGCGTCCGTTTTCACACCATAGATGTCACTCAAATAGGCTGCGGATGAGTTCGGAGGAGGGTCATGTGGCATTGGTCAAAGGTCAAATGGTCAAATGGGTCAAAAATACGCAAAAATGCTATTATAAACCTTTCTGTGTGGTTAGGATGATGAAAAATTGTGTCAATCAACATTCAGGGCCGAAAATTTGAAGGTATTCAAGGTCATCCGAGGTCATCCATAGGTCAAATTCACTTAAATTGTGGTAGGAGGATGAAAATTGGTGGGTGTGGTCAACATTCAGTGCCAAAAATTTGAAGTTTCATTTCAAGGTCAGTCCGAGGTCATCAATGGCAAATACTTAACATGTGGAGGAGGATGAAAATTGTTAGGTGTGGTCAACATTAAGTGCCAAAAAATTTGACGGTCATTTCAAGGTCATCTTGGGTCATTCAAGGTCAAAGTCACTAAAAACATGTGGTAGGTTAGGAGGATGAAAATGGTGGGTTATGTGCGTTCAACATCAGTGCCAAAAATTTGAAGGTCATTCAAGGTCATCCGAGGTATTGCAAAGGTATAATCACTTAACATGTGGTAGGAGGATGAAAATTGGTGGTGTGGTCAACATTCAGGGCCAAAAGTTTGAAGGTCATTTCAAGGTCATTCAAGGTCAAATCACTAAACAGGTGGTAGGAGGAGGGTGGGCGGTAGGACACACTCTTGCCGATTTGGGCATTGGGGATTTCAAACGGTCATTTAGGGACTCGTCGTGTATTTTCTAAGGCAGCCTCGGGTCCCATGACATTTGGCCCCCCAAACTCACCTTTTTTAACAACCATCGTTCAATACATCTTAGTAAGTATCATGATCAGTAGGGAAAACTAAAATTATTGAATTCAAAACTCCGTCGGGGTTAGTGGATTATTAACCCCGCTGCAAAATGTGTAATTTCCCAATAAAGGTTCATTTAGATTTGATAGATTAGTGACCAGGCATGGCCTTAAGTCAAGTATTTGTGTGACCGTTCTATGCGTAAGAGCGCAACCTACTTACCGTTTTAAGTCTTTGAATAGATAGCACTCGGGTTACGCTGAAAGTTGATGACCGTTCCGTTGCTGTTTGGTTGGCACTGTCCTACCCCCCTGGTAGGAGGATGAAATTGGGAGGTTGTGTGGTTAACATCAGTGCCAAAAAAAAAATTTTTGAAGTCATTTCAAGGTAATCGAGGTCATCCAAGGCAAAGCACTTCCTCCATGTGGTAGGAGAGTAAAATGCGTGCGGTGGTTGTGGTCAACATCCAGTGCAAAAATTTTGAAGGTCGTTTCAAAGTCAGCCGAGTTCATTCAAGGTACAAATCACTAAACATGTGTGGTAGGAGGATGATGAAACTTGGTGGGTTGTGTCCCCCAACATTAGTGTTGAAACGTTGAAGGTGCATTTCAAGGTCATGTGGGTATCAAAGGTAAAATCAATTAAACATGTCGGTAGGAGAATGAAAATTGGTGGGTCCTGTGGTCAAACATTCAGTGCCAAAAATTTTGAAGTGTCATTTCAATGTCATCGATGTCATCCAAGGTCAAATCACTTAACATGTGGTAGGGCGGATGAAAATTGGTGGGTGTGGTCAACATAAGTGCCAAAACAATTTTGAAGGTCATGTCAAGGTAATCCGAGGTCAAAGGTCTCAAATATCTTAACCGTGTTAGGAGGATGGTTGACAATGGTGGGTGTGGTCAAATTCATGTGCCAAAAAATGTTGAAAGGTCATTTCAAGGTCATTGGGGTCATTCAAGGTCTCAAATCACTAAAAATGTGGTAGGAGGATGAAAATTGTGGGGTGTGGTCAACATTCAGTGCCAAAAATTTTGAAAGGTCATTCAAGGCCATCCGAGGGTTATTTTCTCCCCCCTCCTCCCCACTCCCCCCCTCCCCATCTCTACCCCCCCCCTACCCCCCCCTCCCCCCCGCCCCGCCCCCCACACCGGTCGCCCTCTCCCCCCCCCCTCCTACCCCCCCCCCCCCCCCTCGGTCCCCTCTCTTATCCTCTCCCGCACCCTCCCCCCCCCCCCCACCCACCCCCCCCCCCACTCCTTCCCTCTTCCCCAACCCCCCCCTCCACCCCCCCCCCCCCCCCCCCACCCCCCCCCCTCCCCTCCCTCCTCTCTGTTTGTTTGCCTATTAATATTGTTTCCTTCCTAACTCTGACTGTCGCATCCAAGGTCAAATCACGGAACATGTGGTAGGAGGATGAAAATTGGTGGGTGTGACGTAACATTCGTGCAAAAATTTTGAAGGTAATTTACAAGGTCATCCGAGGTCATTCAAGGTTCAAAAACTTAAGGTGGTAGGATAGGATGAGAAATGGAGGGTTTGTGGTCAACATTCAGTGCCAAAAATTTGAAGGTCATTTCAAGGTCATACCGAGGTATCCAAGGTAAAATCACTTAACATGTGGTAGGAGGATGAAAAAGTGGTGGGTCCGGTGGTCAACAGTTCAGTGCCAAAAAGTTTGAGGTATGTCAAGGTCATCGAGGTTATCCAAGGGGTCAAATCACTTAAAATGTTGTAGGAGGATGAAAATTGGTGGGTGTGGTCAACATTCAGTGCCAAAAATGTTGAAGGTCATTCAAGGTCATATGGGGTAATTCAGGTCAAATAACTAAACAGGTGGTCGGGGATGAAAATTTGTGGTTGTGGTCACATTCAGTGCAAAACAGTTGAAGGCTTCATTTACACGGCCTATCCAGGTCATCCAAGGTCAAATCATGAAATGTGGTAGGAGGATGAATGAAAGTGGCTGGGTCGTGGTCCAAACATTCAAGTGCCAAAAATTTTGAAGGTCATTCAAGGTCATCCGAGTTCATTCAAGGGTCAATCACTAACATGTGGTAGGGGATGAAAATTGGAGGGTGTGGTCAACATTCAGGTGCAAATTTGAGGTCCTTTTGCAAGGTCATCCGAGGTAATCCAAGGTCAAATCACTTCAACATGTGTAGGAGGATGAAAATTGGTGGTGTGCTGGTGTGTTCAACCTTCAGTGCCAAAAATTTGAAGGTCACGTTTTCAAGGTCATCGAGGTCATTCAAGGTCTAATTACTAAAACATGTGGTCGGAGGATGAAATTGTGGGTTCAAATCACTAAACATGTGGTAGGAGGATTGATGAAATGGTGGGTGTGGTCAAACATTCAGTGCCCAAAAATTTGACAGGTCATTTCAAGGTCAGCCGAGGTCATCAAAGGTCCAATCACTACCATGTGGTAGGAGGATGAAAAATTGGTGGGTGTGGTCAACATCAGGCCAACAATTGGAGTGTCATTTCAAGGTCATTCAAGGTCAAATCCACCTAAATGGGGCTAGGAGGCAGGGGTTGGGTGTCGGACACATTGCTCGATTGGGATGGGGATTCCAAACGGTCTTTAGGGAATTCGTACGTGTATTTTCTCCGGCAGCCTCGGTCCAGGACATTGCCCAATCACCTTTTAAAACCCGTTCCATACATTTCGTATATATTTGATATTTAGGACAAACATTATAATTCAACTCCGTCGGGTGTAGTGGATTCAACCGTGCAAAATAGTGTACTTTCCAATTAATCGGTCATTTCGATTTTCTATTCGTGCACCCCGGGCCTGGACCTTACGTCCGTCTTTCAGCCCCAACCGCACGCCGTTCGCTCTGGAACCCTCACAGGATAGGGAACACCAAAACCCAATCCGTTTACGTCCTTGGAATAAGCCACTCCCGCCCCCATTCGCCGGTTACCGCCGAAAGCTTCTATGCTGCTGCCGTCCGCATTGCCGGCCTGTACCCCGCGTTGGCATGCTCTACACCCCCCCCCCGGTGTGCGGTGCCCCTAGGAGGGTGTGTGGTCAATGCTCGTGCCATCTAAACATTTGCAGGTCATCAGCTTGCACCCAGGTTTCGCATCCCGCCCCGCATCATCCCCGGCCCTCACCTTCCCCCTGTGGTCGGCGGATTACCATTGGTGGGCACAACCTGTGATGGTTCACCCACGTCTAGTGCCCACAAATTTTGACGGTCGTTTCAAGGTCTCGCGGTCCTTCGGTCCTCTCCCGGGTGGGGTGCACTTGGTGGGCTGGTTCCATTGTGTGGTCACTCTCTTCCGCCCGATTGGCTCCCTTTTGGCCGGTACACTTCTAGGTTCTGGGGTCCTCCCGGTCAATCACCCTTCCTGTGGTGGAGCATGCCACCTTGGTGCGCCCCGTCGTCCAGACAGTCCTCAGCTCGCCACACCAATTACCCTGCCATCGGTCAATCTTCATGTTTCCGCGGTCCCCCCCACGCCTACACCTCACTTTAAACTGCATGGTTTAGGAGGCTGCCTTTATTTATTGGTGGCGTTTTTTGCGTGGGTCAACACACCCTTTGTGCCAATGACGGTATGTCCCGGTCTGCGGTCGGTCACATCCTCTCTTCCAACATGTGGTAAGGCGCGCGCAAACTGTTGAGTGGGTCTCCGTGCCGCTCCACCCCCATTCTTCCTACTTTAAAAAAACTTCACGGTGCCCACCACTGTGCGGTTCATTCGTTACCCCCTCCCGGGGTCCACACGGTACAACACCTCAACCCATGGGGTTTGGCTCGTGCATGACAATCTTGGGTATCTGGTCTTGTGTGTGTTCCAGCCCATAGCGCAGAACATAGAATGCGAATGATTCGCCGGCCTTGTTGTGTTTTCCGACGCCCCGTTTCCCACATCCTATGACTCACAATGTTGCAGTCGGACGCTCCTGTGCCTAACCACATTTGCAAACAAGAGAGGGTGTAGTACCACCACAACGTCTCCGACACACACCTTGACGGTCATTCGAGAGACACATCGCCGCAGGATCAAAACCAAATCCCCCGACCCCCACAGTGAACAAACACAACCCCCAACTTCACTCAACACATAGTGGTAACGGACGACAAAACCAGGAAAGACTGCACACAAATCCAACCACATAGAGAACAACGACTCGGAAGTAGCAAAGAACGTCACCTTACCAACCCCAAATAAAACAGACCCAAACATAACCCCACAAACAAAGACCCCCCAGCCGCTTCACCTACCCAAACCAACATAAACAGACAAGGGCACAGCAAACACAGGCCGATAGACCAAAACAAAACAAATAGTCCAGAGAGAAAGCAGAGAGTAACACAAAGACCCAACAGAACGCACCCATTTGAAACAAAATGCGCCACAGCAGGACAGCAACCGTGTGACACCAAAACTAACACCACCCCTTCATCACACCACCTCACGTGCAAAAAAACAGTTTGAAGGTCATTGTCTAAGGTCCTCCGAGGTTATCCAATGCGGGCAAATCACTTAACATTGTGGTAGGAGGTTGTAGAGGGATGAAAATTGGTGGGTGTGCGCAACATTCAGTACCAAAATGTTGAGGTCATTTCAAGACGGTCATATTGGGGTCATTCAATGGTAAATCACTAAACATGTGGTATTGGAGGATTGAAAATTTCGGGTGTGTCACATTCATGTGCCAAAAATTTTGAAGAGTCTTTCAAGGCATCCGACGGTCAGCCAAGTCAAATCATCTGATACATGTGGTAGGATGAACTTGGGGGTGTGGTCAACAGTTAAGTGCCAACCATTTTGAAGAGTCATTTCACGGTCATCCGAGGTCATTACAAGGTAAAATCACTAAAAATCGTCCTGGTTATGGAGATGATTGGGAATGGAAAATTGGAGGTGTGGTCACATTCCAGGGCCACCAAATTGAAGGTGTCAGTTTCAAGTCACTCCGAGGTCATCCAGGTCAAAAAATCATTTAACCATGTGGTAGGAGGATTAAAAGTGGTGGGTGTGGTCAACATTCAGTGCCAAAATTTTGAAGGTCGTTTCAAGGTCTCCCCGAGGTCATTCAAGGGTCAATCATACCATGTGGTAGGAGGGATGAAAAACTTGGTGGGGTGTGCGTCAAACATTTAGTGTTTGAAACTTTGGCAGGTCATTTCAAAGGTCATGTGGTATACAAGGTAAAATCACTTAAAACATATGGTAGGAGATGTGAAACTGGTGGCGTCTTCCGTGGTCATAATTCAGTGCCAAAAAATGTTGTAGTACTTTCAAGGTCATTTAAGGGTCAAATCTTTGCAATGGTTGTATGGTCATGAAATGTGAATGTGGTCAACTTCCCCCCCCCCCCCCCCCCCAATGCCAAAATTTTTGAAGGTAATGTGGTGGTCATTCACGGTCAATCACTAAACATGTGCGTAGGAGATTTGAAACTTTGGTTAAAGTTAAGTGCCAAAAATTTTGAAGGTATGTCAATGGAAGACCCACAGTTGATTAAAGAACCACTATTTCTATCACATCTTCCTGAGATCCTGTAAAAGTTGTTGCTTCTTGTCTTTACGCTAACGACAATCGGGCGCGGGTGCCATCACTTTGTGAGTCGAGAGTACGGAATTTTTGTTGTCATTCCAGATGGCGGCCAAACAATCTCTAAGAAAAAGGAGGAGGAACCCCGACTGCAATCACATCGACCAGCTGACCCCGAGCCCCGAGAAAACCTTAACCTAATCTATTCTTAGTGCTGGACCCCCAATGCCAATTTTGTTGCGTCCATCTGTTTTCATGCACGTGTCAAGTGAGGTCCACACGCCCCTGGGTACCCGTGGATGGCTGGGACTTGCACGTAAAATGTAGCTAAAAACTGACAATCCCTTCGTGTCCAAATCTCCCAGGCAAGTGACGCAGTGTCCCGAGGCACATATGGGGTTTTGCAAACCTCGCGACACAAGGGACCGGTTCCCCAGCATTGCCTTTGGGCAATTCCACAATGGCTCATTAAATACCCTGGTTTTCTTTGGTTACTCCACCCAGCCCACAGACAATCTTGTATTCCATTACAGCATTTCAATGGCCGGCATCATGATAGACCAGGCCTGCCTCCCCCCCAAAAAAACAAACACAATTCCGGGTATTATTTTCCTGAGGTACAATCTCTACCAAGCTCCAGGACGGCAAGAAAAATCTGAAAGAAAAATACCTCCACAAACAATTGACAGCTGGAATCAGCGCACCATTTCCCATCAGAACAAGGATTATTGAAAAGTGCTTTTTACACAGCACTTTTTACCCGAAATTTAATTAAAATTCAGAACTTCAGAGGGTAGGGCGGTAAACCACAAAGGTGCGAACTCGATGGGAGGCCAGTAATGCAAGTCCATTAGGAGCCTCAGAGGGTAGGGCGGTAAACCATAAAGGCATGAATTGCCGATCAAGTTTCGAACATTGTGTAAATTTTCAATGATCGGGGATAATTGAGAGTTGGGAACAGTCCCGGTCAAATTTACAACAAAGCCCAGTCAATACGTGTACAAAGCTCTGCACCAATGTCCCAGCTGTTTTGATTAGTGTTGCAATCCTCTAACAAATACCGGCACAAACTTCGTAAAAACTCGGTACACCCGGGCACAAAAAATCAGCCAAATCCCGGCTAAGAGTGTAATAAGTTAATTCAGGCCATCCCCGGGTGCCCAGGGGCCGGGACATCAATTGACAAGTGCATTGGGCCAGTAAAAATGTTAACTTGGGTAAATGCCTGATCAACATGCATAGGCAGTGGTGCCTATGTATGCTGATTGGGCATTTCATGATTGCAATGGATTTGCTTGCCGTTTGCTGTGCTGCAGGCTAACTCCCAGTAGGGAGTTGAACGGTTAAGCTTGCGTGTCGGCGCCCCACACATATCGCTTTGAATCTAAGACATCTTTTTGACTTAGTGCGATTTTCTAGCCTTGGCTCAGTGAGTTTTAGGTAATTTTGGTCATGATAAGGTTACCCCAAACACACCCCAAAACTCCCAAATCTCAACCTGCTGAAGCTAGAAGAGTCTCAGATCAACCTTGACCATCATCTTAATGAACACACACCATGGGCAGAAATTCACTGTCATCATCCAGTTAACTACACCCTCAATGCTTGCCATCCTTGGTCATTTTGGTACTGAGGTACAGTAGTTCCTTCCCCCTGGTTTGAATTCCCACCAAAGATTCACTCTTCTTTGACTAACCTTTAAGGGGGTGAATGGCTGTTTAGGGCAGCTCTTTAGACAGAACGGATCATTATTTGCTGGGTCTTCCGAAAAATCGGCTATCTATTACAGTTTGTATATTTGACAGAGTTTTTCGGTTTATACTGCACTAAACTGTTCTAGAACATATCTACTGTCGTCTCTATGATTGTTCGTCGAAATAAAGTGAATTTTGAGCCGAAAAACTGGTGTGAAACAGATATGCCAGCAACAAGGAGTCAGAATCAGTCAGTGCCTACACAAAGGAAATCGATAACCGATTCTGGCATGCGCCACCAATGGATAATCATCAGGGTGTGTGTGAGCATCCGGTTTATACAGCAAACGCAAACACACAGTAGGCCAGACTCTAGTACCCGTTCTAACTTGAGTAACCTCTGATTTGAAATTATTTATGCTTGAACTTAAGAAAGAAATGCTCGATATGAAGACACGTATACTTTCTAAACTATCTAAAACGCCCTGGAATCAGACAAATAAAGGAAGAGCTAACAACTGTTAAGTCTACGATGAATGATGTAGAGACGGCAACACCATTCCCATTGCGAGAGGCTTGAATGATATAGAGAATAAGAATGTACCGGAAGTTAAAGTCTGATGATACAAAAAAGTGCAAAAGCTAGAAGAGAAACTGTTTGATGCCTTGAGATACCTGACGGAAGATCAATTTACTGGTGTATGGTGTTGCAGACATAACAAGACGTAATGCTGATGTATGGCAACCATAATTTTTCATTTACAGAGGAACATTAAACAGAAGGCATATTTGACTGCTGCCACATCAGACTTCCCCAATCACGACATGCTGGCTCGCTTCAACCATGACTGTTACAATTATTTGTTTTGTCATAGACTCCCTAAAAAAATAAACCTCATGAATACTACAATATCCCTGGCTATAATATTGAGTATACTAATCAAAAATATCGAGAAAAGGAGGTGTCTGTCTGTACCTATCTGATACAGTAAAATATAATTAAGGAATGATTTGTTGTGAAGCCAACTTGAATTATGATCAGGTTTTAATAAGAAATTTAAAATATAAATACGAAAAATATTATTGTTGGTTGTATTTACAGATCCACATACGCAATTGACAACTTCCATTAACCCTAGAACGCGGCCGGAGGCAATGTAGAGCCAAGAAAACGTGGTGACCAGGTCGGAAAATGTTTTGTCCGTTGCATCTCGTCCGTCAACAACTATTTTTTTTGTCCGCAAACAATGCCTCCCATTTGGCACCTCATTGCATTGGGGCCGTCTTACCGGAAATTGATGCGATAGTTCCTCGTTGCTTTGGGCCTTCTTTACAGGTAAAATGACGTGATGTTCCTCGTTGCATTTGGGGCCGTCATCCCAGGAAATGATGCAATTCGTTTCACTGCATTTCGGACACGTTTGCCCGCAGAAGGCGCAATGCTTTTCAATCACGCGGGTGACACTGGGGTTTGTATCAAATGCCCATAGACATTCGTGATTTCGAGGTGATATAGCGCCACGCCCACATCTTTCGATACGCTGTTTTTTTAATATGCATAAACGCATTCATGACGTAACCGGAGCATGACGTAGCATAATAGCGCCACGCACGACTAGGATGTAGCGTAATAGCGCCACCCTCCCCAAAACGAAACGTGCGAACTATAAGCTAAAATTCATCAGATCAGTGGTGCATCCTCCTCCCTTTATTTATTTATTTCATCGTATTATTATCCCTGTTTTTATTGGCAATTTTCGCACGCGATGTGCCTCGTTGCATCTGGGACGTCTTTCCCGGAATGGCGCGATGTTTTTCGTTGCACTATCTGGGCCGTCTTCCGGGAAAATAACGGGATGTTTTTCGTTGCATCTAATCTGGGGGGCCGTTATTGACTTTACGCTACTTATGTCCTTTGCGGGGAAAACGGCGCGAGATGCAATGAAACGCAAATTTGGCTCTCGTTGCATCTGGCCGTTAAAAATAAAATAGATTGTGCCCCCCGGGTCCCCTCGTTGCATTTGGTCCGTCATTCGTACAAACGACCCGGTCCGGGTTAGGGGTTAACATTTTAGACGTCAATTGTTACAGAAAATCAATGATGAAGACAACATTAACTTTATAATGGGCAATGGGCGATTTTAATATGAATTTGTAAAGGATGACACCGAGGGCACGTGTGGTCCAGTGGATCTGCTGAGCACTCGTCCCGCACTCCAAAAGTCCGTGGGTTCGAGTCCCACCATGCGGCCAACCGTGTTGTGTCCTTGAGTAAGGCACTCTTTATACCTTAATTACTCCTCTCCACCCGGTTTAATAATGCTACCGGTATTTAATTGTTATGATGTCTCGTGGACGCCAATGTCCGAAATACCTTTCAAACACAATAAGTGGAGCCTTGTTGCACAAATGTCTAGATTATAGTAAATAAACATTTATTAATGATCTTTACTTGATTTGGTTAAGAATTTGGGTAATGAAAGTCCAAAACAAAAAGTTATACACTATAAGACCAATTTCTTATACTATACACGATTTCAAGTATCCTATGTTGAAGGCGTTGCAGTGCAACGAATGATATGTCCTCACACACAGCGAAGACGCCAAAATGACATTATGCAAAGTTCACATAATTTAACTCTTCAGGTAGTATATTCCATGGGAATCTCTCAGATCCTGAAGATAACTTTTGTCAATCTACAGCATTTCAAGACGACAAGGTTAACTAAGTCCCTCGACGACATAACCACATATATCAGTCCAAGATATCCCACGTTGTCTATCTGTCCACAATTTGGAATCCTATTTGATTCCCAGCACTTTCGGCTTCAAAGACGCCAGTATAATAATTACAGCACTCTGCTCACATGGAATTATATAATCCTGGCACTTGGTACTTTACATGTATGCTCCTTAATGCATAAGTAACACTAGCATATCGTTCTAGCGTCCTTGTTAGTATGGATGCTGGCAGAAGAGTCCTCCAGTGATAGTCATTTAAAACTACTCACAATAGATTTCTCCCCTTTCGAAAATCATCATTACATCATTCTCATGCATAAACATAACCTGATCCCATCACTTTTAAATATATAACTCTGTGGGGGAAATTCCTGATCTTACAATGTTTGATCTCAAAACAAAACAAGTTTCTAAGTTTATGGCTATCCTTGGGGAATTCCCCACTTCCCCTATTGGTGCAATCTAAACATGTGCACTTTAGTAGCACAACAAACTAGGGGTATTCCCCTTCTCTTTTTTAAAGTAAACAAAGTGCTTTTCCTGTGAGCAATCTTTTCTCAAATAAAATTGATAAAATAATACTTTTGAGGTTTAATCAGAAAAAATGAGGCCATATACATTATAATGTCGGGAAGGTAACAGACTCGCTGTAGAGGATGTGTATCGAGCCCCCTACAGCAATATCTGGTGGAGTTCTGGGCCAATCGCTTTGCAAGAGAGCTGGGCACTCCGTTCCTGTAACATGGTCCGTCCCCGTTCATACCTTTACCCTTTTTGACCAGATAGGCAACCCACGATTAACTTGGACTATAATACTTATTCCAAGACACTTATCCCCTCAATACACAAACCAACCAGATTACCGATGAAATGTGCGACAATCATAGATAACATCTTGACTAATTTAGATAACGATCAATCAGTAGTCCTATTGTTCTCTCAGCTGATGTCTCTGACCACTTGCCAACCACTCTGACAAACGAACCTCAGTGTGAAAAAGAAATTGACTGAAAAAAAAGGTGGATGTTTTGAACATCGCAATCACCCAAAAAGTGGACTTTTTTGTCATATTTTTCTCGTCAACAAAAATAGGCAAAAGTGGACCTTTTTTCCCCCTTTGTGAATTTGGGGGGGGGGGGGGCCTGGATCTAATTCAAACAGATATGTAGTACCTGCAAGGAATTTGGCTAAAATGGAGTTCTTAGTTGAGAATCATAATCTTGAGGGAAAATGTCTTGTTATATTATTTTATTTTGTTTGTGTTTCTTTGTTTCTTGTTGGAGGTCATCCATAATTTTCTTCTCCCAAATTGAGGGTGGCAACCCTTTGGGGTTGAGGTCTGGAAACATTGAGGTAAGCATTTGAAATTTTACTACTCTTATTTCTTAGAATTTGGGGAAGCACCTGAAATCGTTTTTCTTTTTAAACATTAATCATTTATACACTTCATCAACGGGTAAACTACAGCCAAAGGCAAAAGCTAAACACGAGGAGAAGTGTTTTTATACATGAAGTGGCAACTGCTATGGTTCAAAGTGGGTAAAATTACAGATAACTTTCATACTTGTGCTTATTGAATATGCACAATTATGCGTCAATTATTTCATTGCTCCATAAAATCCTCATGTGGCGTACAAACAAAAAGGGCCCAACCATCCCGAAGTTTGGGGTGGGGCGGCACCATGCCTACCCTGACTCAAAAAGGACGGTGCGAGTAATCGACCGCATTGAGTCGCCGCAGGTTCCTCCTCCCCAATGACGGTATTGCCCGATAGGCGGCTCGGGGTGAGGGTTGTGGAAAGCGGAACTTGTGGAGTTTGAAGGGGAAAGTGGTGAGATAAGTGCGGAATTGAGGAGAGATACAAAAGTTACAAGTTGTGGTGGGCAGGAAATGATGAAGGGATTTGGGGTGTGGGAGTCCTGGTGAAAGAGGATCTGTGTGGAAAAGGTGGTGGAGGTCAGAAAGGAGAAGCGATAGGGTGATAACAGTAATAATGGTTTTTCGAGGAAGAGTTATTGAGAGTTGATATGTTGTTATGCGCCACAGTGTGGGGAAAGGGAGCGTTAAAGAAAAGGAACAGTTTTATGTGAGTGGGGGCGAGGAATGTGAAAGGGGGTGCAAAGTGTTGGTGAATTGGTCTTTAAATGTTGTTGTGATTTTAACGGCATGTGGGAAAAGGATCAAAGGTTTCAAGTGTTTTCTGGAGGAATGGGTTTGGAGAGAGGAAACTGGAAGGAAGAATGTTGCTGTAGTTTTGTGTGATGAGAAAGAGTTTGCGTTGCAAATACATGGTCAGAAAGAGGACAAAAGGAACGTGAACATATAGCTCAGGAGGGAATGAGACAGAGATTGATTTTGTGTTCAAGGGGTAAGAAGGAATAGGTTGTGTGTGGTTGCAGATGTGTGTAAGAGGAAGGTGAAAAAGGTGTTTGAGGAGGTCGTGCAATGAGAGGGAGAAAGTATGGAAGCGAAGGAAGAAGAGACAAGAAAGAATTTTGAGATGAGAGTAAGGGTAGCTTGTGGGGACTGATTTGTCAGACCTGTGGGGGTGCTTTAAAGAAGGGGTGTTACAGCATGTTATGACGTTGTGTGGTAAAACAAGTTAGGAAAGACAGGAGAGATACAGGGTGTGGAATGATGATTTGAGGGAGGGCGATAGCCGAGAAAGACGGATGCTTAATGATTGATAAAAATGGTACGAACGGAAGAGAATAAGGCAGGCTATAAGAGGTTAAGAAGCGAGCAAAGAATTGGTTTCGAAGCTATGAAGGAGGAGGCAGAGAAGGGGGTTTGAGTTGAGAGAGAATCCAACCAAGTATATCGGATAGTAAGGCAATGAAAAAGGATGGGGAACAGAGGTTATGTTGAAGGGGGAAATGTATGAGAGGAAGTGCATGGAAAGTTTAATTTCAGTGAGAAAGATAGAGCAGAGTCTGCGCGAGTTCTGGAAAGAGCATATGGAGAGAAGAATGAATGAGGAGAATGAGTGGTATCAGAATGGTAGAGGCTGTGAGGTGGTGGGAAGGGCAGTTAAGCGGGTCAGCTGGGAAGAAGTGGTGAAGTGAAGGCAATAAGAGAAATGAAAAAAAGGAGGAAAGGCGGGTTTTTGGACACTCAGATGGTGAGTGCTGAGATGATTGTGCGAGTGGAGATTTAGGGATTGGTGTGTGATGGAGTGGTGTCAGAGAGTGTTGGATGGGGGAGGGATGCCGGGGTGGAGTGGGTTGAGTGGGGCATTCCACTTCTTAAAGGGAAAGGAGTGCAATGAGTTGTGGTGCATATAGGCTGAAAGTGAGAAAAGTGTGATGAGTCAATGATACATATTTTTGTATTAAACCCTAAGACAACTACATCTCACAAAATCCCACAGGCACTGAGTATGAAACTAGTACTTAGTCCGAATTGAGCGATGGACAGGCAATCCAAACAGACTCATGATGGGAACGAAATTCGCTGGCCGGCCAGTGGACACCGTTCTTATGTATTGTAGAGTTGGTATCCCGGGTCATGGATTTGAGTCCCCCCCGAATTGCGACTTTTCTTCCCCTATTCCCTCATCCTTCAGTCCCTCCGAGAGATAGGCTATAAACCGATGTGTGTTAGGGTAAGCCAGAGGGTGTTTTGAACCAATACATATGCATTGTTAATTTGCATTACTTTTGTACTGTTACAAAACTCAATGTCAGTACTTAGGGATAGAAAGGTACAAGAAGACAGAAGACACAAAAACATTTCATGATCATGCAAAAAATCCCAACGTACGTAAACTTGGCGGGTGAAAATGAGTGTAAATTTTGTCAGGCTTGTTAGGTGTTACGAAGAATAGGATTTTTGGTGGGATACTATGGCCCTATTGAGGTTTAAATTTCCCAAAAATGATGCCATTGTATAACATAATGAGCATTAGACCATGAGCAATAATGAGAGACACAAAATAGATTAGGTAAAGAGTCAAGAACAGTTGGAATCATAAAACTGTTTCTTCATATTTGTAGTATTGGTTATGGAACTAAAACAACCCCAAACCACAAAAACCCCAGCCCAGGATTATCTGTTACACTACCAAGTACACTTTATCAGTTATGGCAGCATACTACCGCTTGTGTCAAGTCACCCGTGTGTATTTCCTTAAGGTGTATCCCCAATAATAATTATTGTGTCACCAGTGCCTCACAACCGGGTTAGGGGTTTAATAGTACTTCAACAATTATTGCTCTCTGGGTGATCGCCCTCTCTCCGGAGTCTGGATAAGTTGATATGAGTTTAAAGCAAATAAAAATTTAGTGCAGCTGTTATCAACCCCATTATAGGCTGTATACAAATGAATCAAGTTGTGAGTTTTTGTATAGAATAATTCCAATATGGCTGCCTCACACCTGAGAGCAGGGCACTCAGCTTTGGTTTGGGTGTAGGTAGGTGTGCAGCACGAAGCACCAAACTTGGGGCTTTAGAACTGAACGTTTTACAAAACTTGGGGCTTCAGATCTGAAATTTTGATTCATTTTAAGGGCTTGGCAACTGAATTAAAATAGAGTTTGTGGAGCTTGAAAAATACCAAATGTCCTAAATTGTTTACCAATGAGCTGAAATTTGGTCATTTTACTCGAAGTGTAATTTATAATAACACCCACTCCTAATTTCAAAAGGTACTCTTAAAGGTGCAACGAGAGATCTCACATATCAGGTGTCTCTTAAAAATCGAAAGTACTGATTTTTTGCCCTGATGTAAAGCTTTCCATCAAAATATCCTCATCTGAAAGGATTAAGCTGAGAAATGTTTGGTACAAAAATCGTGAAATTTCTAATTTTGTATAGGAGCAAATACGAAATTCAGCCTATGTATTAATTACATTGAAATATAAGCAAATCAAAATCACCTGTAGGTAATAAATCTATTGAGTGTCTAATCTATATGAAATTATTATTATGACACAATATTTGGGTGCCTCAAAATCTCTTGTTGCACCTTTAAATACCACAAAGTGCTACAGTAATTGAATTCCTAAAGGAGAACCTGTATAATGAATACTATTATACAATATACTCTATAAATAATTATCGACCACATATCGAGTGGTTTCATCGAAAAATGAAATTATATTAACCGTAACAATGAATTACAACCATCTAGTCTGACCATGCCCTATTTAAAATTCGCGCTAGTGTATAACTTTTTGTGCGATACGGCCGGTACATTTGCATCATACATGCCATAGGAAATACACATTATGAAAGTGTCATGTTTGAAGGTGTATGACGCTACTGTGCCATCCGTATTGCATAATGCCCGGTTGATACTTGATGTGATTTTTCAGCTGAATCGCAGCGATTTCACGCCATCTTTCACGATTTCTCTCGCTGTCGTAAGCTGGAAAAAATGTGCCCGCGAACCTCATGGTATTGCCAGTACAGTGCAAGACTGGTCTGTTGCCTAATTATAAGGCTTGTGCGTATATTCATGCAATTATTTCCAACTCGCAATTTAGTACCAACGGGTATACAAGAATATAGCATAAACATAACAAGTGATTTGGATAAAGTGATTTTAGCATTTTTATTATTTCAAGATTAGGTTGGCGCGCAGTTTGCCGCGAAAATATCACATGCACGTTGCACGCATTGGGGCAGGTTGGGGTAAAATATCGCGTATAGAAATTTCATTTGCTATGCCAGATGGTTCCTCCTCGTGCTAGATCCTATGCTTTGACGGTGGATAATATGTTTCTTATCATTTTGTTGCTTCGACGGTCATTCTCATATTTCGCTCTGCCGTAAACTTAACTAAAATAGGAAATGTCTTAAGTCTGATACGACATAGGCCTTCTTCTTCTTATCGTGTCCAAACACTCCGGTTGTCAAATATGATCCAGCCAGAGATGGGTACAACGAAGTGGTACAACGTCTGACATAGGCCTAAAATATGAACTATAATAATAAGCTTCTTGCCTCCATTAGAGCCCTCAAAATTTAGTAAGGTTGAGGATATCGCCTCCCACAAATTCTTTTTCTTAATGATATCCTTGAAGTCGGATCTTTTGGTCATTGTGGTGGGTTATTTTGCCACCTCCTCTATTTGATCGTCACTCAAATTCGCCATGATGCATGTGCTTTTTTACCAAATTCGATTTGGGGGATGTTGACCTTGGACTGCACTCATGTGGGCCAAATGAAAACTTCCGATTGGTTGAACGTAAAAAAAATCGTCAGCGAGAATTGCAAAAGTTAAACTCATTTTAACTTCAGCGATTCCCGCTGAACTCGTCTCGCAGTCCCGCTGGCGAGAAAAATCTGGAATCGCCGGCGGGTCTCGCAGACTTGCGCGATAAATCGCTGACCTTCGCGAGACAGAAAATCGCTGCGATTTCACGCAGCTGAAAAATCGCGTCAAGTATCAACTGGGCTTAACACATAATACATATCCCATATACGCCAGTGTGAATTTCAAATAGCGCATGGTCAGACAAATTCATTTTTGTGGTTAGTATAGATGAGTTGACATGTGACGTCAACGCCGGGCAACGAACAAAGCACTGGCCGGCAGTTTGCGTGAGCACCTGCAGGGCTTGTGCTTTTAAAGGTGCAATGAGAGATTTCACATATCAGGTGTCCCTTAAAGGAAATATGTCATGATTCTGAATATTTGGAAAATTTGGTATGGATGGAAAGCTTAAGTAACGTAGATTACATATAAATCAAAATAAGTTGAAAATTGTCCACATTTGTTGAGTATTTTGCCCTTTTAATTTCCCGTCCAATAGCTTACTCGAAAACGATTCCGACAAATCCACATCGCAGGCAAATGGTGACGTCAAAGTGATTACCATCCATAATTTACGTCGTTGTGACCATCATATCGCAGTTTTGCCACTTCAATAATAATTAAACACAACGAAATGAAACAAAATATGTCATTCTGTAACTTTTTTTCTAATTTTATTATTACTTTCATTAATCCATCAATATTACAGTGTCAGAAATAACAATTCGAGTCAACACGATGTTTTGGTCATCACTTTGACGTCACGAGTTGGGCGCTTTTTGATCAATGAAGCCGTGGCGAAAAATCCGTCCGTTTTCTTCGTATGTCAAAAAAGCAAAAATTAAAATGACCTCTATTTTGTTAATTTTACCAAATCAATTGTATTATTTTTTCGGAATCGTGATGTATGTACATATATTTTTAGGAATTCAGTCAAACTGAGCTTGACAAAAATCTGACATATTTCCTTTAAAATCAAAGTGCTGATTTTGCCCCTAGTTAAAGTGTTCCATCACAAATATCCCCATCTGAAAAGATTAAGCTGAGAAGTTTCTAAGTACAAAAAAATGCAATTTCCCTTTAATTTCGATATAGGAGCATAATCGAAATTCATTTCCTATGTTTTACATTGAATATAAGTAAATCAAATCACCTTTTTCTCTCTTCTAAGACATTTCTGTAGGCATAAACAAGGTAAGATCAAGCGAGTGGTCTAATCTAATTTGAAATTACTATTATGGACACAATATTTGGGTGCCTCGAAATCTCTCGTTGCAAACACCATTTAAAATTCACGCTCATCAGGCGTGATAAGGATATTGAATGCTCTAACTCTAAAATGGGCATATCATTCGCACCTCTAACATGTCAGTAGACCGGAAGCTAACTTTTGTTTAATAAACTTGGATTGTCACCTCATCAATATTATTCCTGTTTTTTCCATGAAAAGCACTACCGATTGTGTTCAATTATTATTTAAATAGCTTATATGGTGAATTATTCTTTGTACATGTTCTCCTTTAAGGGCAAGTGGTCAACCTTGAGTTTTCCTAGTATCTTCTATTTTGGTTTGTCACCTTGCCGATACTTGATTTATTGGTGTCACAGTTACCACATCCTCGAAAGAAAATTGGACGATGAACCCGTGATGGCATCAAATTAATAATAACCTTTCCGTATTTTGAGAAAATACTAACAAAACATTATTTTGCCCACAAAAATTTTCAGACGCATAACCAAACATGTGACATTTCATGATTCTTGATGTTATTTTTTAGAAACCAGACAATTTGTCTAGTGAGTGTTTATTGTTTTTTTTTTTTTGTTTTCATTTTTGTCTCGCCTGAACTTTCGGCAAGAGACTTAAATCACTTTTCTGTCTGCATCTGTCTGTCTGCTGTCTGTCTGTCCGTCTGTCTGTCCTGTCTGTCATGCTGTCTGTCTGCCGCCGTGCGTGTTCCCGGCCCGCTTTGTGACGTTTATCTGGAGTTCCTTAGGGGCTATGAGATGTAACTTGGTGGAGAAGAAGCGGGTCCCAGTTTCTCGTCGACCTGATTCGGATTTGGGCGTAAATATGCAAATTAAGTATCTAATTTTGCCATAATTAACGAAAATTTTCCCGCAGGGCTTGTGTAACAAGTTTTCCGGAGTTCCGTAAGGCGTATTAGTATGTCACTTGGTGGATGGGAAGCGGGCTGGAGAGTTCTCGAACTGATTAGATTTTTCTGGCTTATTTCGTCAAATTAAGTATGCAAATGAGCTATATGCAAAAAACAGCGTACTTGCTATAATTTTTGAAAACTGGGTACATTGGATCGTGAAAATTCCTTCCTCTGCATGAAAGCTATCATGGGCTCATCTTTTTTGCAATTTGAACGTGTGTGAATACATGCGGCTTAGGTATGGCAAATGAAGCAATCCATATGCTTAATTACCTATGTATCTTCTGAAAGCCGTAACATCGGTAGGCAGAATTCCTTCGCGCAATGAAAGAATATATGCCTGCATCTTTGGGTGAATCATAATTGGGTCAACGTGCATGTGGGCCAATTAAAGGGGCATTTTTGTGGATACCAATGATCTAATTACAATTATGCATATTGCTGTATCACTGAAATTGTACATGGGATATGCAAATTTTCCTTCGCTACAAAAACTGAACTTTATGCAGTACAATATCTTTTTGTATGAATCACATTGCGGCAAAGTTCCAGTGGATCAATTAAGTGGGCATTGTTTGGATGCATTGATCTTAATTAAATATGCGTATTGCTTATTGCTTAAATGGTACATTGGATATGCAAAATTCCCTTTCGCTACATTAGAACTACTATATGGTATCATCTTTTGTGTGAATCATAATTGGGTCAAAAGCATGTCGGCCCTTAAAGGGGCATTCTTTGATTATTTAAAATTGCAACTAATGCTAAAGGCTTGGTCCATTTCAATTCACCAAATGTTTCATCATGTTGTCAATGGTCAGTGGTGACATACTATACCTTCAAAAAGAATTTGAATTCAGGAGTTTTGTTTTCCCTTACAATAATTAGGTTGCATGTATTTATTTGGCATTAATATGGCTGTGGTGTGATTGGTGGGTGTAAAACCGGTGTACAAAACAAGAAGACTTATCAATATCAAAGGAGGGGGAGTACACACCACAACAAAGTATTAACAAAAAACATCATTATGCTTGATCAGTGCCCATGTTTTCATTGAAATGATTTTCCTGAGTTCGGTCAGTCTTTTGTGTTGCAGCCTGTTTAAATAACATCTTGGAACAAATTGAAAATACATACGCAAAATTGTGCATTTCCATTCACAAATTCATTCACCGCTTTCTTGACACCGTAGGCGACTCAAAGTTATAAAATGTGGTCACACCGATTTTTTCAAAAATAGTGTTTGCCCACCCTGGGGTGGTGTCAAATAAAGGAGGCAGGTAATAAAGAATACAATAACTGCAAACCCGGGGGGCTACGTCTCCCAACCATCTCTTGGTTATGATTATTTGGGGACATTTCAAGATTAATATCTCTCCCAACGGAAGATGTTGTGCCTCTATGGGTGGTATCAAATGAAAGAGTGAGAAGTATAGAAATACATAAATGCAAACTACGGGCGGTGCTACTACTCTCCTAACGTCTCTTACTGTGCTCAGTGTGGGACTTTTCAAGATTAATATCTCCACAACGAAAATGTTGTGACCCCTATGGTGGTGTCAATGAAGAGTTAGAGTTATCGAATACATCAAAATGCAAACCCGGGGGTGCTACTCCTTCAGTGAATCATTGAATTTATTTTCCATTAAAAAAACACAAAAGTATACAAACAAATTCAAACACCAAAAGTACAGAATTAATGGAGTAGGCTGAAAGGCCAATAAGGCCAGGAAAAGTAGGCCTACCCCTTGGGACAAAAAAACGACGACACATGAATGACCAAAAGAAAAGGGACGACAGACTAACAAGACCGGCAAGACGGGCTCAAAAAACGAAAAAAAAAAACATGAGTCTGAATGCAAATAATTAAGAACATTTTTTACAAAGACATTTTACACTTGTACTACTCTGGATAATGGACTCGTTTCAGTTATTACGAAATGTTTAATAACAGTTGTTTGATTCCTTCAACGATTTGGATTGAATTCAAAAGAATGGGGCCGCTGGATCGAATTCCATGGTCTGAAAAAGATTTTTTATTGTTTGTTTATTTTAGGATCATGTGGCATGTCTTGTTGGGTAGTCGTGAATATCGGAACATTTTGTGAAATAGTCTGAAAGGCCACAGTAAGCGCAGTAATAGAATAGTTAACCATGAATAAACCTAGTTCTAACGTATACATATCAATTACTTGTGAGAATATTGCTATTTGCAAATAGTGGCCATTATGACTTCTATAGAAGCTCCTTGTCATAGTTCTTATTGCTCACTTCTGAAGCTTGACTAATTTCAATAGACATTTAACATGTATTTCCCCATATAAGAATACCATAACTTATATAGTAGTTAAAGTGGCATAAAGTGGAATGTCAGAATACGGATCGGATAGAAATTTCAATTTGTTCATGACAACCAATATTGCAGAAATCCGTTTTTAAGTATGCAGTCAATGTTGTTTTTTCCATGTTAGGAGGCCACTCATCAATTAACACGCCGAGATATTTAGTACACTTTACTCTTTCCATAATGGAAATCATTCAAGACAACATTTAAATCATCACGTACTCTAGACGAAATCATGTGAGATGTACCTAAATCATATCATTGGTTTTACACTTTTGCATTTACTGATAATTTATTTGCCTCGAACCAATTGCTGACCTCACTTAATTCAATTCCCTGTTTGATATTGAATATTGTTTATTGATACTTAATATGGCGATATAAGTACTGTGGTGTCATCAGCAAACAAATGAAATCAAGAACATTTGATGTATAAGTATGTCATTTACATACAGTATAAACAATAAAGGGCCTAATATAAATCCCTGTGGTACACCACAATAATTTCTTTCATGTTAGATTTAACAATCGTTATAAAATACATATGGTGTGCTATTATTAAGATAGCTTTTAAACCAATTAAGTACTGTACCACAAAATCCATAATGTTCGAGTTGGTGTAAACAATATATATGACAATATGTCAAACTGCTTTGACAAGTCCTAAAAATATTGCCACTGTTGATTCATTGGTTTTTCTACAGCACGGTGAATCTTTATCTACCAATTGAGCAATAGCCATATAAGTTGATTGTTTAGGGTCTAAAGCCCAAATTGTTTTTAGGATTTTTGGTTGCTTTCTTCATCTAATCAACACATCTATCAAATACAAGTCGTTTCAGAAATTTTGGAAAAACAAGTTAAAATGAAACTGGTGTCGTAATTGAGAATACGGCGGACATATTTTTTATAGATGGAATAACTTTAGCTGTTTTTTTGTGGTTTTATTCCAGAACAACAATACCAGTTAACAGTGATAAGTTAAAAATACTTGTTAATGGTTTAGCACTTTCATAGCCCACCTCTTTTTTATTATAAAGTTGCACTATTATCATAACCAGCACTTTCATTTGGTTGAAGCTTGCCATTAAATCTTTATAATATCTAATTCACATCGGTTTCATGAAGCTACTGGAATGCATCATATCGGGGAGTATTATAATAGTTTTTAATTTCCATTGTTTTAATGTGCTGAAATCAAGATTGGGACCCCACATTAACAAAAAAGTCGTTAAAAATTGATTTGCTATTCTTTTGAGAGTCAGATATAATTGTTGCCTCTATCTCTTAAATTTGGCACTGCGGTTACTGTTTTTTTACCTTTACCAATGATAGAATTAATTTCTTTCATTATTTACCAAAAATCAAAAATTTTTAACTTTTGAATTTTCGTAAAGTAGTACATTCTCCTTGATTTACGTTATTAGCGTGTGTTAATTTATTTCCATAAGTCTTAAATTTTTGAAGTCCCCTCATTGGATTTTTAATATAATGTTTATAATCAATTGTTTTTCTATGTAGGCTCTAAGTAAACCTTTGGTGATCCATGGTGAGATCGTATCTTTTTTCCTATTGACCCCATGCATTTGTTGAGCTGGATTCATTCAGTCATATAAAACGTTAAATGTTCCTATTAATTTTATTATAGTCATATTTTACATCAACGTTGTTTAAGAATTTCGTCCCATTTGACAGCCTGACAATCTTTGTTTAACTTGATCACATTGTCCATTACAAGTGTTTTCTTTTGTATAAATTTTGATTACTGCTCTTTGATAAGCGATAATATCGACATCAATTGTTAAAACAGAGTCGGAAAGTGATCATCTACATCGTTACAATATGGAGGATTGAATTAATCTTCATTATTTTGTAAGAATGTTTGTCGATAATTGTTGCTGAAGTAGCAGTGATCCTTGTGGGTTTGTAACTAGTGGGTTATTGAATAAGCGAAATAAGTCCCAAATAATCATTAATAGATCTTTTCGTGTCAGCCTTCATCTATCGATCTAAAATCACCATAAAATATAAAAAGTTTCTTTTCAACTCCAGTACCTATACATTGGAATCAATATCAGCCACGAAATTTAGCAATTGATGTGTGGGATCTATATACTACTTATATACTCCTAACAACAAAATCTTACTGTTACTTATTTCTACTGAAACAAGATTCGAAACCTTTAATTAGCCTGGCATCAATCGGGTTCTTATTAAATTTGATTTTTCAAGAAATGTATAATCACACCCCACCCTTTTTCCCGACAATTCTTTCATGTGTTCCATAATATAACCATCAATATGAATATATTATTGGGGCTTTGTCCTTTAGGTGCGATTCCGACATGCCTATTTTGAATTCATGATCCCCCCCCCCCCTAAGGTTTTATGGCATTCTTTAAGACGATCACACAACAATTTTTGGATAAACTCTGATATTAATATTTAGTAGATTCAATTTACACCGCAACTAGCTTTTGGTCTAAACAAAATTGTTCAGAGTCACATAAAAACATTATGTATAGAGTCGTCATTGTTTATATCAATGTCAGCTTTCCCCCCCCCCCCAATGAGTTGGATCAATTCTAGTGGATTAAGATCCATTCATTTCATCATATTTGATATATCAATGTCAGTTATTTAATTCTGGAGATTCATTTAGTTTATCCACGCAGTTTCAAGAATCATTGTTAATGTTGTTTGTCCATCATTGCAGCAATTGTTGCAAACCCATTCTTAGCTTTAAGACTTTTTAATTCTTTAGGTCTCATTTTAGTACACTTTTTATGGATAAATCTATTACACTTTATAAACATATATATCTTTATAATGACACTGTTTTACAATTTTTGACAAACCAGGCATATTTCACAATTTTGAGCGACATTAAAACAACCAAAATACAAACATGCAAATATCAACGAAAAAAAACAAAAATCATATATACAAATCTTAAAAAGGTCAACACCCAGTTTCTTCTTTCTGAGAGTCTAGCCTCGGTGTGTTATCGTTACATGGTCAGGTCAAAAAGGACAATTTTGGGCCACCTTGAAACAAAGCATATATATATTATATCACTAGTATAAAACTATTCCAGTTACAGTGGCAATTCAGCATGTTTTGTGTAGAAGGATGAACAGTAATTGATCATTCTTAGGTCACGTTTGTGACCTACAAACGGCAAATTTTGATTTTCAACCCAACATAATCAATCCTGTTTTTATACTTTTGGTAAAAAGTAAACCTTTAGTCCAAACCTATCCAAAAATATATCTTTCTACTACTTTTCGCCCGATTGTTATTTTGTCACTAGAAAGGCAAACAAGTTCGGACTCCACGTCCATGACCCAGACACAAAAGGGGTTTTAGAATTCAAACTTCAACTGTAAAATTCTGTGATATTTAGTACTCACCTTCTTATCATATTTCAAAAGACATTGGTACTTTGTTCACCACAACAATGTTGGTAGCCAAAAGTAACACGCAAACTTTCCTTGTAATTAATAAATTTAGATCACTAAGTAGAAAAAAGTACAGTCACTTATTGTCTCTTTGGTCCCATGTTTCTGTTTTTATTTACTTGTTTACTTTCCTATAAATTTGTAATTTTTTTTCAAACATGTATATAAGTCCACGCACACTTTTAGGCTGCCATTTCAAACAAAAAATAATAGCTATTTAATATAAATCCTAAAGAATCAAATGGCGTATAAATGGCTTCATAATCATAAACTCTAGTTATGCTCTTGTTGAGGACTTCTCATGATTAATATCTCCAGAATGGAAAATGTTGTGACCCTGGGGTGGTGTCAAATGACAGAGCATGGAAGTAAAGAATACTATACAATGCAAAAAAAACCAGGGGTGCTACTTCTAAACTCTCTGACTTTGCTCGTGGGGGATGGAATTTCAACTTGCAAGATCAATATTCACACTATGGAAACTGTTGTGACCCCCTAGGTGTGTCAAATGAATTGGGAAGTAAAACTAGTTACGAAATTGGAGTTTTATCTGCTTGCACAACTTTTGGGGCACCCCCTGGACTCTCACAGTTGCACTCTGGTGTTCTGCTTTTTGGGGTCTTACAATTAGCGCGGAAAGCAGGCGAACTTGTGGTTCTAGAACCGCCTTGTTTAAAAATAGAGCATACTTTTTGAATATATCAGGAAAAATGTCAAAAAAGTGTGATTTTTATATACCTTTCTTTCTTTTTTCCAAATTTGAGTACATATTGGGAGAATATCTCTGTTAGAAATAAAAAAGAAAAATGAGAAAACCGTCCCTATAGGAGACCGATCCTATTGTAAGGAAAGTAACACCGCCCTTTTACTTTGGTATTTTGGAGTTATCTTGTCTGAAAATTTGCCAAATTTTTTGAAATTGAACATTGTGAAAATCTGTGTTTTTAGTAAAAAGTGACTTTAATGCCTTTTCAAGCTGTCTCTTTCTCAAATGAACTTTACCTTTTAACTCAAAATTGTAGTACTGTGTGCAAGTGATGAAAATACATCTTTATGCCTATTGAATCAAACCATCTTGTGTCTTCAATTCCAGAAATCAGAATAAATTTAAATTCCATCTGGTCTAATTTAGCGCTTTGTTTTGCATTTTCAAATATTGTTTTTTGTTTTTTTCCAAGTCGTTCGCGCAAAAGTACATAAACACGCGCACGGTTCAAATTACGCAGCAAAAATTCATCACACGACGCGATCTGCGCCTTGCGCCTGACGGCGTGAATGTGCTTAAAGTCTCCCGCCATTAACATTGTGGTGTTTTGTGACTTTAATGGTCAAATAGCTGTTTTAAAATCGGCAAAAAATACTCCGATTGTCTGCAGTGGATAACCTTTGTTGGTAACGATGAAACACAGGTGATGTTTAATTAAGATGGTGCAAAAACAAGAAATTCGTGTAAAAACACAGCACTAGGGTTAACACTGCCCTTCAAGAACACCAAATACCACAAATATCACAGGGGAATTCATAGTTTCTATGTTTGGGCAAGTGATGAAAATACATCTTTAGCGCTGTTTTCTTTTGTAGAAGCGCATATAACGTCAAATTATTATGATGATGTGAACCATAAAAAAATGAAGAAGCCAAGTGAACAAAAAGACCCGCAAGTACCACAGACTATAATGGTAGCACAGTGTAGTTATTATGCCCCATATTTGGGAATTGGTATGGCTAACCCTAATCACTACCAAAACTCACTAGAACTCAATGAGCTGAGGTGGAGGAAAATGCACGAATTCCAAAAAGATGCGATGACGTCAACATAATACGCAACACTCATATGGGCACGAAATCGCTGGCCGGGCCTCGCTCCCTCATGGCTTGCCATCGCTGCTCATGGGAATGGTGCTCCCTAGGCCCCTGGGTTCGAATCCCTCCACGGGCGTCCGGTCTTCTTTATGCTTCTATCCCCTTACCCCCCTTCCGTCCCTTCCTCTCTGGAGTACGTTAGGGTTAATTAAAGGTGCTTGCTTCTGATGTCTTTGGACTCCAGCTGATTAAAGTCCATATTTTTCTCATTGTCGTCCTGAAATTTCAGACCTCACATCCCTTCTTTCCTCTTTCCCCCAGATAAACACAAAAGCTGGCGCATCCTCGCAGAGGCTCCAAGCCGTTATCGAGGAGGTCCTGGACCTGATAAAGTCTCTAGTTTCATCGTAAACTCGCCAAGTCAGTCCTCTCACAGTTACAAGGAACCACAGTTTTGGGAGCGATAGATGGACTTTCCTGTCGGCAAAGGTGAGGCCCTCGGCAGAAAGGGTAGCCTCGGTCGTGACGTGTGCCCGAGCAATCTTGGGAGAGCAGGTCGGTCCCAGACAGGCTATGGCGGCTGCGGTCCTGCGGAATTTCTGGCCAGCCTCATCGGGAGGGTTCCCCACGGCAGATTACGCATTTGAGGGGAATCAAGATCCACCATGTTCAGGTACTTACGACCCTGGGTTAACAACCAATGTCCCTCCGGATTCCAGTGCCCCTGAAGCTGGCCCCCGACCTCAGTTGGTGGACCCATCCAGCAACTGGAGGAGGGAGTGCCCTTCAGGAAATTAGCACCCTCTGTGACGTTGACAACAGATGCGTCGAAGAGGGGTGGGGGGCCACCTAGGGCCCCACGAAAAGTGTCGGCCATGTGCCCAAGCAAGCTCGCCATCATATCAATGTGCTCGAGCTTTTGGGCAATCTTCCTGGCACTGAAGACCTGGGTCGCCCGGACCAGGGGAAAAGGTGATCCTGGTCGTGCGACAAACATGACTGTAGGGACCTACCTCAACAAGGAGGGGGGACAAGGAGCCCGCTAGTCTCTGCAAGGAGGCAGCCAGGCTCCTGGAGTGGTTGCAGGGCGGCGGGGCCATGACCATGATAGCAGCCCATGTACCAGGGGTGGAGAAGGTCATAGGGGACGCCCTCTCCCGGAAGTGCACGCAATGCCAGGCGCAATCGAAGGTGAGGGGGGCGTCGGTGGAATGGCGCCTCCTGCCGGCCGTCTGCCGGTCAATTTTTCTGAGGATACAGCGTTCCCACGTGGACCTATTCGCCTCCGCGTGAATCACAAGCTTCCGGCGTATTACTCATGGAGTCAAGATCCCACAGCCGTGGGTCGGGATGCCAATGGTGGAGATTGGTCGGGGATCATTTGCCTACGCATTTCCCCCCATTGACGATGATACCGAGAGACTCGAGAAGTGGTTAACTCGGTCCGACATTGCTGGCCTGGGTTCTGTTGGTGGCCCCCAAGTGGCCGGCTCAGCTGTGGTTACCACGGCTTATGAGAGCTGCAAGTGGGGGACCCCGTCTTGCTCCCTCAGCGCGGGGGGAGGGGATCTGATAAGCGGTCCGCCAGCCGACACGTCGTCCGGAGAGTACATCCGCGCTCTCAACTGATTGTCTGGCGCATTTCCGCCAGTTGTACATTCATACGAGATTTTCTGAACAGGCTGTTCAGCTGCTCAGGCAAGGCGGAAGGCAACTAGAGGAATCTTACGATTCTCGACTCCGCCGGTTCTATATGGGTGCGCAATCGAGAGATAGATCCGATGTCTGCGTTATGTAGGGCGATGGGGATTTCCTAACGGAAAGTTTCCACGAGGGTTGGGGCGTCCCAAACAGTCAGGTGCTACCGCAACGCTCCGATTGGGGGCGTCAATAGGGGCTTACGAGACAGGCACGTCGTCTCAAAAAGCCCGATCCTCACGAATCTGCTGAAGCGCATGTTTACGGTTCGTCCCCCGGTTCGGTCACTAGTTCGGAGTGGGATCTACCGATAGTGCTCCAGTTCTTAGCGCCCGAGGAATTCGCGCACTGGATTGAGAGCCAGTCTCCTGGATTTATCCAGGAAGACGGCATCATTTCTCGGGACCGTCGTTCCGGGCGACGGGTTACGAAATAAATACCTTGTCCATTGACGCGGCTCACCTGCGGTGGTCGAAGGAGGGCGTGTCCATCCTCCCACGAGCGCGTTTTCCTCGCTAAGAATCAGACACTGTCTTTCACACCCGCACAGTACCGTATTCTCCCGGACCTGGCCCTGGCTGCAGGACGGTCGGAGAAACCCTGGGGCCCGTCAGGGCTCGAAAAGGGTACCTTAAAGCGTACAGAAGGGCTCGACGGAAGGACAAAACAGCTCTGGTCATCTCCCACGGCCCTCCATATGGTCCGGCAGTGAAGGACCACAGTTAGACGCTGGGTGGCCCGACCATCCGAAGCGCACACAGAAAACATCACGCGGTTGGTCGGATCTCGGGTTAGGTACCATGTGTACGTGCTCACATCCTCCTCCTGGGCATTAGTACAAAAGGCTCTCAATCCAGAATCCTGGATACTATACGGTTGGAGTTCCGCAACAACCACGTTTAGGGATGTTAAATTCGAGACGTTTGGTGCGAGAGATGGATGTGCTACTGCAGCATGAGTGAGGTTTAGATTTTAGATAGAAGTGAGGCGATCAAGGCTCTAGGTAAGTCTCTCGGGGGAGGGAGACGGGGATACGCTAGCGCTGGTGATACCTCCCCGTACCTTCTTCCACCGCAGCCTGGACTACCAGTGGGATACTTGTGCAAAAGTAAGGTTGTAAGCTATCGAGAGCGCAGCTGTATTTCCCCTATCAGAAGTGAGAGGGGGATACACTAGCGATCGATAACTACCCTCCGCGACCTTACGACCCCCCCACTATGTTTTTCCACCCACAAAAGGTCTCGGGGAGGTTGTGTTGTACACAATTTGGAGAAAAGAAAACAATTGTGGATTAAGGGACGGGACCTCACTGCGCACGAGTGGGCGGTGGGTGACCCAAAACAATAGTGCGCGCTATCGGCGGACTATTTCGCGGTAGCGAAATTTGTAATTTGTGGTTAGAGGTTTATGGTCGGGCCCAAATGAGAATTTGTGCAAAAGTAAGGTCGCGGAGGGTAGGATGTCGATCTGCAGTGTATCCCCCTCTCACTTCTGAGAGGGAAAGATGTTTTTTGTTTTTCAAGATGATTGCGTTCGCGCAAAAGTACATAAAATAATAAAAAACACGCGCACGGTTCATACGCAGCAAAAATTTCACCATTGCGAGGCGATTGCTGCGCCTTGCGCCTGACGGCGTGAAATGTGCTTTTAAAATCCGCCATTAAATATGTGGTGTTGTGACTTTTAAATGGGTCTCAAATAGCTGTTGTAAATCGGCAAAAAAATACAGTCCAGGATTGTCTGCAGTGGGATAACCTTTGTTGGTTAACGATTAGAACAACAGGTTGATTTGATGTTTAAGTATGGTTGCAAAAATGCAGAAAAATTCGTGTAAAAACAAACAGCACTAGGGTTAACACTGTCCTTATAAACCACCAAAAATACCACAAAAATATCACAGGGGGAGGATTTATAGTTTCTTGTTGTGCAAGTGATGAATGAAAATAAATCTTTAGCGCTGTGTTCTTTTGTTGAAGCGCATATAACGTCAAATTATTATGATGATGTGAACCATAAAAAAATGAAGAAGCCAAGTGAACAAAAAGACCCGCAAGTACCACAGACTATAATGGTAGCACAGTGTAGTTATTATGCCCCATATTTGGGAATTGGTATGGCTAACCCTAATCACTACCAAAACTCACTAGAACTCAATGAGCTGAGGTGGAGGAAAATGCACGAATTCCAAAAAGATGCGATGACGTCAACATAATACGCAACACTCATATGGGCACGAAATCGCTGGCCGGGCCTCGCTCCCTCATGGCTTGCCATCGCTGCTCATGGGAATGGTGCTCCCTAGGCCCCTGGGTTCGAATCCCTCCACGGGCGTCCGGTCTTCTTTATGCTTCTATCCCCTTACCCCCCTTCCGTCCCTTCCTCTCTGGAGTACGTTAGGGTTAATTAAAGGTGCTTGCTTCTGATGTCTTTGGACTCCAGCTGATTAAAGTCCATATTTTTCTCATTGTCGTCCTGAAATTTCAGACCTCACATCCCTTCTTTCCTCTTTCCCCCAGATAAACACAAAAGCTGCCCTTTTAATGCATGCGGCACATCATGCACTATTGAATACCAAGTTGATCAAATGGCATTAATTTTGTTTCATAATGTCAAAACAAGATTGTTTCTCAGATACTTGGGTGGTGAGTGTTTTGCATGCCAGTTTCTTATATCAAGTGGAGAAAACGATACACTTAAAATCAAACAGCCCGTGAAAACTGGACCAATACTTAAATTGGGGGGGTCTAAGAACCTGCAGACATGGTTACTTGACTTGCACCATCTTGTAATGTCAGTCTTCTCCCCAAATCCAACACAAATTTAGCCACACTGAGGAATAATGTGTGTGTAAAGGAAGCCCATATAAGGAAAATCCCCTTCTGCAATTTGAGAACAAGATTTAAATGTGCAACGGATATTCACATAGCGGGATGTCCCTCAAAAATTGAAAGCCCTGATATTTGTACTGAGGAAGCTTTCCATCAAACTATTCCTATCTGAAAGGGTCACGGACTAAGCCAGCAAGAAAATATGTTCTTTGGTACAAAAATTCTGAAAAACAAGACATCTATTGATGTCTATTTTTAAATTATTACATATGATCATATTATATGATGCCCTCCAGATCTATGCTTGCAACCTTTAAGAACAAGGTCGTCAAGTCTGAAGTGTTAAGAACGAATTGTAGGGAATTGTGAAGATTACAAGCACAAAAATTTCACTTTTACAGTAGTTGCCAGGCATGATTTATGCCATGGGTGACACACACATCGTGCTCATGAATCCTTGAATGTACTTTCACAATTTAAGTGCATACCGAATGTGTGTATGCACCTGGGAATTCAACATACACAGAGGGAAAGTGTCCTAGTGAACATTGTGAAAAAATTTGAACCCACAAAAATATCTCACCTTGCAGTAAGTACCATTTACAGGAGTTATTTTCACAGATCTATATATTTT
Source organism: Ophioderma brevispina (assembly GCA_023653785.1). NCBI lineage: Eukaryota > Metazoa > Echinodermata > Ophiuroidea > Amphilepidida > Ophiodermatidae > Ophioderma > Ophioderma brevispina. The sequence goes on from JAMKCH010057792.1 coordinate 35,309, forward strand.
GTGATAGTATCAGCCCCCCCCCCCCCATTTACACAATAATGATTTTTTATGGGGGGGGGGGCACATGTGTGATCCAAACATTTCAAAAATCTGTGATTTGGTTGCTGAAAAATTTTGCTATATGCTATCTTGAACAAAATTGTGAAAAAATTTGGTTCATAATTAAAACTTGCATAACAATAGCTAGTCGTGTGATACATATTTTTAAAAAGAGAGACCAGCCTTGAATCAGGAACAAGATAATTAATATAAACACTCACCACATCCCTTGATCAATCCGCAGGGCATTTGTTAAATCGTCGTTGGCTAGTGTTTAAAAATAACACATAAGCCAATCATGACAATTCTGTGTCTAACATCGTCTATTTAGGTACGGTACACAATTTAAATGTGGAGGATATTGGAAAAAAAACCTTCAAATTTTTTTAGGATGCTGTGTTCTAAATTATTATCGACCTCACGCAGGTATGTATGTGTTATCTGTGTGTTTAATTGAATCTGGGAGGTCAGAGCATGGCATGGTTGTTACACGACTGACAGAGGGTTTTCCTACGTAACTGAGGCAGGTTTTGACGTTATAAGCACACTTAGAATCTAGTGCCATCAGTGATAATATCTCAAACGGACTGGCAAGGAATGATTCAATGGGATGAGCATTTCCTTCAAATTTTTTTATCAAGTCAAAAGTTCAAAAGATTCTTGGTTCTCTCTCTTTGAGCCTGACTGTCTGTGTAATTGCCGGCCGGTGTTGTGTAATGCAGTAGAGGAATTATACACAGTTAGGTAAGAGTTATAGTTGATTAAACACTTTGTACTCAGTGTGCGGTTGGGATATGTTATTGACAAATTGTTGACAGTATTTGGGCTAAATGATTGAACTCCATCACAGACTTGGTAAGGTAAGGCTCTTTGTTTAAAGAATAATAGTGTCCTATGCAGCCAGTGTGTGAGACAAACATGCTTATTTGGGAGATTTTTTTTCAATTTAACTATATACACTTAAAAAAGGTGCATTTTGTTTTGTACAGCATCGTCACCCACCTCCCTCCAGCAGGCCCATAACCAGGATTTTTTTAGGGGAGGGGCAAATTATTTTCAAAAGCAGGTTTTTCTCCCAAATTTCCCTCCCCCCTCCTAGAGGGAGAGGGCAAATTTGGCAAAAGTGGAACTTTTTACCAAAATTTTAACCTTGTTTTTTGATAAACAAGCATAAAAATGTATTTTTGGCTCAGTCCGCTTGCAAAATCCATTTTTTCTGGTCCTTCTTAGCCCTTTTTAGGTTTTTTTTTGGGCTTTATTGCCCTCCCCCGCCAACTTTTGTTGGAGAAGGGAGACTATAGAAATGCATGGCGTCCGTGTGTGCGTGTGTGTGCATGTGTTTGTGTCCAGGCGCGGATCCAGGGAGGGGGCGGAGGGGGCGCGCGCCCCCCGGTAATTCTGCAAAATCTTGCAAAATCAGCCCATTATGGACCTTTTTTGGACAACTTTAGTCTTCAGCCCCCCGGTAATGTTGACCTTTTTCAAATCCTGGATCCGCCCCTGGTGTCCCACGCTATATCTTTGGAACTAAGCAAGTGTGGGTGACCATCTTCGCAACATAGATGTATCTCGAGTACGCGCTGGGTGGGATCTGAAGTGGGTCATGTGTCTTGGTCAAAGGTCAAATGAGGTCAAAATATGGTAAAAAATAGGGTTGAATTGCTATAAACCTTGTCAACACTACATCTTTTGATCTAAGCAAGTATGGGTGTCCATCTTTGCACCATATATGTCGCTTAAGTAGGCAGCGGATGAGTTCGGAGATGGGTCATGTGCCATGGGTCAAAGGTCAAATGTGGTCAAAAATTGCTTTAAACCTTGTCAATTGTGGTAGGATGATGAAACATGGTGGGTGTGCTCAAAATTCGGTGCCAAAATTTTGAAGGTAATTTCAAGGTCATGTGGGGTCATTCAAGGTCAAATCCCTAACATGTGGTAAGATAATGAAACTTGGTGGGTGCGGTCAATATTCAATGCTGAAAATTTTGAAGGTCATTTCAAGTTCATGCGGGGTCATCCAAAGTCAAATCACTATGCATGGTTGTATGGTCATGAAACCTGGTGGGTGCAGTCATCAGTAGATACCAATTTTTTTCAAGGTTATTTCTGGGTCATCTGAGGTCAATTTACTACAAATGGTTGTATGGTCATGAAACTTGGTGGGTGTGATCAACATTCAGTACTGAAAATGTTTAAAGTCATTTCAAGGTCACGTGGGCCATCCAAGGTCAAACAACTACAAATGGTTGTTTGGTCATGGAACTTGGTGGGTGTATTCAACACTGATACCAGAATTTTTCAAGGTCATCTGGGGTCATCCAAGGTATTGAAACTGCTATGGTAGGAGCCTCTCTGGTTTCCATCACAAACCTCCCTGTGATCTTTAACACGTTCCCTAGACTTAGGGCTACTTCTAGCCCAGATTCGCTTCAGCGGTGCCATTGTTTTAGTGCAGTGAAGTTGAACCAAATCTCAAAGCTAGCGAGACATAGCCAGAGTGTCTCACCTTGAGGCTGTTTTTTAATGAAACTGCAACCTGATATCAGCTCATCTGCCTACACATGTGTGCCGACCAGAGGTCAGTAATTGCTAATCTTTAACCCTAAGTCTCTGGTGTGTGACGCCCATGAATTTGCCTAGCACAGGTTCAGGGAAAGGGTTAAGTTATGTTACTTTTCCTCCTTTTAACTACCGCGACGAGCGGGGGACCTTTGTGGTTCGAGAACTGCCTTGTTGAATTTGGGGGGAATTTGTCACCTTCCCCCCACTGGTTATGGGCCTACCTCAACAGACCTTTGAGAGAAAAAAAATACATTATATGGTACTGGGGCATAACAGGGGTCGTGATAGGGGGGGGGGCAAACTCATACATTTCCTGGTGTGTATCTTTTTTCATTTGGCCCAGTGCAAATATGGGCCGTTCACTTGTTTTCGTATTAACCCAAAATTTCTCACAGATGCATCAGAAATCTGAAGGGGGTGGAGGTTGCTTGGGTGAGTGATTAGCATGTATCACATGTCCTACCCTCTCTCCTTTCCCTCTCTTCCCCCTTTCCCTCTCTTCCCCCTTTCCCTTCCCCCTTTCCCTCTTATTTGACATTTGGAAGAACATACTAAAAATCTTAAGAAAATACCAACCAGAAAGCAGTGGAATGGGGGAATTGTTTACACAGGGGGTCAAAATGTGATAGCCTGGCACTTGCACATTCGCCTCATCAAGTACCGTGGGAAACAAACTTGCTGTTTTTATGGTAGAAGCAATAATGCATATTGCAAAGCCCTATTCAATACTGTGCTAATAATAACCATTGGCAGTTTTTGTGTCGCCTGCCCTAAGGCAGGAAGACACATACTTTGTCCACTGTTATTGTTGATGTCTGTTATTGTTGTGAAAAAGGGTTAACATTTGCCTGTAATATCCTCATACTTGATGGATTTAAACCAAACTTGGGTCACAGGTGCAACATGGCATACCCCATTTTTTGATGAGGTCAAATGTCACATGTCAAGGTCAAAGGTCATGTGAGGTCAAGTTGTAAAATAGGCTGAAAATGTAAAATTGACTTCATTTGAAAAGTTGAAGTTCAATTGGTACCAAACTTGAATCATATGTGCAATGTGGGATCCCTCATTTCTTGATGAGGTCAAAGGTCACATACAAGGTCAAAGGTCATGTTAGGTCAAGTTGAAAATGTAAAATTGACCTCATTTGAAAAGTTGAAGTTCAATTGGAACCAAACTTGGTTTATGGAGTTTACATGCTAACCCTCATTTGTTTATGAGGTTCAAGGTCACATATCAAGGTCATAGGTCATGTTAGGCCTATCATTCACTAACTGCGACGGGAATGTTTATATCTTGGGAATGAGATGGATTTGAGGGCTAAAATTTCAGGACGACAATGAGAAAAATACTGCCTTTCATCAGATATCAAAATCGATACTACTTCCGGGTAAATCAGGGGGTCCCAAAGATGATCGGAACACGCACCTTTAAAACTTAACATGTTCATCAATGATTTAAAAAAAAGTATAGTTTGCCCCATCTTTGGGGTGTAGTTTGATAGTTATAAGGCAAAATGTCTTCAAGGTCACAATAGGGGTTGTTTTAAAAAATGGTGTCAAATTTTTCGTCTAGTTGTAGATATTGACATGGCCAGGCTACAGAGCGAGTCAATAAAACCCCTACATTCAGGAAAATTTTTTTTGAAAGGTTAAACATTATTTCTGCTTAAGGTGTTGGCATTATGATTTGGTTTCTAAGGAGTACGCGCAAGCCGATTTTAGTAAACTCGGAGATGAGCAAGCGTCCATTCGTTTGCGAGTTTAGCGGCGCAGATATTCATGAGCGATTTTTCCTTTGCGTTTACGTCGAATTTAAAAACTCGTCCATAACTTCGCGTAGAACTCTGCACGTGCAGCCTTTTAAAAAAAATGCGGGAAGTTACCTTCTTACATACATGTATCACATTCACAGCCATGGCGGTATCTCGGAATCGGAATACCAGAGGCCAGTTTCTTTCTTTTGTGAATGTCAAGTGAATAAACCAATCATGAAAAAAATAATCATAACCGGACTGTGTCATTAATATCTGCTTTCAGGAATTTTAACGTCTACGTGCGTGCCTTCTGCAAGAAATTCATTGGCGTATCCAACAGGAGATTTTGGTGCTCGAGCCCCGGGTTTTAGCTTAAAATATTATCAAATCACCTTTTTTTACCTCCCCAGCCCACCCCACTCCACACAGTTTGCGGGTTTCTGGACTCTCTTGTAGGTAGATCTTCTTTTTCATTCTACCAGGATAACCAGCTACCCTCCTCATCAGATTTCCAATAGAAAATCGATGGGGTGACGGTTTAGCTGCCGACAACTCGGCACTGGGACAGGTAGTACTGGTTACCAGGATACCAATAGCAGGCCCTAAAAAGAAACCTGACCTGACCTAATAGATTAACAATTTTAATCTAAATTCAGATTTGTCCTCCATTTTAATTTAAGAAATATAGAGAGGACACGACAATGAAATTACCATGTAATTAAAGACAATGATTACGCTATAAAAAGTAAAATAAAGGCAAATGAGTCGATTCTTTTTGAGTTCATATGCTATATTGAATAATTAGGCCTATGTTATCTCGAATTTGGTAACATATGCTAGACCTGCTTTTCGAAGTGGGCGTACCAATAGAGACATGATGGCTTGCCCTTGAGATAATTTGTAATACTGCGGATGGCCTTTCTGAAGGTGTGTTCGTCTGTCAATAGGTGGAAAATATGGGGGAAATTTGCAAATTTAATTTCTGGCTTATTTCCAATTCTAAACATTTTAAACTAGACTGTATATATGTTATTGATGATTGTTGGTCAAATATCACCATTGTCGTTATGTTCATTCACCTTGCTAGGACTTTTCTAAGAACACGCCTGGTTAATTACGCGTCTCACCTTTCACGCACCTAATTTTTTTTTTGCTGCGTGACATATAGGCGTAAAATAACGCGAGACGCAGCGACTCTAGTGAAGACGGGAATTTCATCAAAATTCCCTCTAAAAATGACCGTTTTCGGCCGTTTTCAGGAAAACTAATATGGTGACACTATTTTTTTATTTTGTTTTTTTCAAGTATGCAACTAAGACCTAAACATATGTGAAAATCAGAAAACGTTCGGCCCCTTTGTTATCTTTTTGGGGCACGTTAGTAATGGTGCATCGCATTTTCCCATAGAGTTGCATGGTAAATAATGTAAAATTTTGAGCATAATTATCAAACCAGGAATGCTGATGTTCGCCATATAAAAATTTTCAACACTGTCCTGGCAAATAATACACTTAAAATCCAAGGTCCCTTGTCTTGGTCTGACTTGCCATCCCACCTAAAAACCTCCCCCTCACTCATCTCCTTCAAAACAAACATGAAAAAATATCTTCTCAGTTCATATAGTGCTGTCGTCAATTCCTAATTCTTTTGTTAAGTTAGGCGTTTCGCCTAACTTATTGTTTTCTTGCTGTTTCTTTCTTTCTTTCTTTCTTTCTTTCTTTCTTTCTTTCTTTCTTTCTTTCTTCTTTCTTACAACCACTACTCCTCCTTAACGGCTTGACCTCTAATGACCTAACTCGCTCAGAGTAATGACCTGGCCACAAGCTATATGCAGTGTGCTTTGTTTGGGGTCAGAGGTCACGTAGGGGTCACAGGGGTCAAAAGTGTGATTTTTTTTAAAATGTATCTCCTCCTACAGTTTACATTGCATGGTAACGTGACTCATGCATATGAAGCAGCTTGAGACCCTTCAGAAAAGGTATGGGTCGAGAGGTCAATTTTGGGTCATTAAGGGGGCACTTCCGGTCTTAATGTGAAAAATTTTCAAAAATCTTCGATCTACTAATTGCAACGTGCATGGTCACGTAACTCATATATATGAAGAGCTTAAGACCCTCCACAAACGTGGGCTCGGCATGGGGGTCAAAGGTCATTAGGAGGGGGGAACTTCTGGTCAAAAACCAAACAATATTCTAAAATATTCAAAAATTGTTATCTCAAAACTCAAACATAGTACAGTGACTAACTTTCAGTATGCATTCATGTTCCCTGGTGTATGCAAGGTATTTTTTATTGGTAGGGTCACAAAGGTCATTAAGGTCATTTTCTGTTTAGAGGTAAATAATTCAAGGAATTTTTATCGCCAGAAACTAAGATGTAGAAATCTAAGGTTCCTACTCCCACAAATTAAAGGCTTTCATCACAGTTGGACCAGATGCCACATTTCACCAATTAGGTGCATTCCGGAAAAACTATTGAATTTATTCTCAGGTCTAACAAATTAAAAACGCTTGGCAAATCTGAATGGTGCATTCTTGTAGATGAAAAATGTCATTTGTGACCTTCTTCATGTGACCAACTATTTTAGGGGTCAACAGTCACAAACTTTTGGCCTAACTTTCGCGCTCTTGCCAAAAGCCGCAATTAAGATCTCGTTTTCATTCTCCTTTTCTTTCTACGTTCAACTTCTTTCCTTTCTAAAGTCGGCTGTTCGTATGTTGTTCGTGTATGTCGCGTGTTATTGCTTGTTTGTTGCTTAGTTCCACATGGGTAATCTTAAAGAGGTCATTGCATCATTCCCACGCCCTGCGTTTAGCATTGACCTCGTTCACCACTGGTACAGCAGTGATGACATTATTATGACACAATTTATATATAGTATGACATTATATATTTTCTATACAGTATCACTATCTTAAATATTTGAATTCCATTCATATTGAATTATCATCATGTTATATAACATATAAATATCACAATTATCTTCTCATTGTAACACATTCTTTATAATTATTTAAAACTGTATTTTGCTGTATTTTGTGATGAACAAAATAAATATTGATTGATTGATTGATTGATGATTTAATTGGGTACTAAATTCTGGATTTAATTTGTTTTCTGGATTTAATAAATACAAGAACTATTAAAACTAGAATTCTACTCATAAGCTTTCGTGACGCGGTATTTTTTTTTGTTGAAGTTTTGTAATTTGGGCGATGTTTCCAGATTTTTCAAGTTTTCAAATTGACAATTCAAACTTGTTTACCGCACTAATTAGGAGTGTTGCCTAAGCCTGGACCCTAGCAACTATGATGATGCTGAGCTCTAGAAATAGCATGCCGTTTTGATATGGTACTTCACATGTCTAGTGTGAACCACCTTTTAATTACAATTTCCAAATCTGTCAAGATTAATTCTCCAGCTTCAAGAGCATTTCCTATCCTTATCATTATTTTTCATATGAATTTTTCCCCCTCCCGAAAGTGTCATTAGTGAGTTTATATAGGTGCATACGATATCTGTGTTTTGCATATTGAGAGAAGGCATTTGTCAGTAGTGTGGGGGGGGGGGGGGCTGCCTGCTGCTTGCCACCCAGAGAGCTTTGACTGGGAAGAAAGGCTTGAAAATCATGCTATATCAGCCCTTTTTTGCCTGTGAAATTTTCACCTCCAAACAGGGAAAATCTGCCTTAAAACCACCTACAACCGAGAAAATCTCCATCAAAACCGGGAATTTGCCACCCCTGTTACACCCCTGATGTTTGTTGACGTTGATATGAAGCCTGACCTTCTGGGTGTTTCCATAAGGTTATCCCACTAAAAAGGTAACCCAAAGTGACACATTTTTCATTTGGCAACCTTCACAGAATAAATTGTTATTTCTCCTTAAATCAAGTCAAATCATGTTAAAGTCAAATCCTTAAACATGTGGTAGGTTGATGAAACTTGGTGGGTGTGGTCAACATTCAAATTTCAATGCCAAAAATTTTTAAGGGCATGTGGGTCATTGTGGGATCATCCAAGGTCAAATCACTATACATGGTTGTATGGTCATGAAACCTGGTGGGTGAAGTCATCAGTAGATACCAATTTTTTTCAAGGTCATTTCTGGGTCATCTGGGGTCATCCATGGTCAAATCACCGCAAATGGGTGTATGGTCATGAAACTAAGGTGGGTGTGGGCAACATTCAGTGCTGAAAATTTTGAAGGTCATTTCAAGGTCATGTGGGCCATCCAAGGTCAAACAACTACAAATGGTTGTATAGTCATGAAAACTTGGTGGGTGTAGGCAGCATTTGATATCAGAATTTTTCAAGGTCATCTGCAGTCGCCCAAGGTATTGAAACTGCTATGGTAGGAGCCTCTCTGGTTTCCATCACAATCCTCCCTGTGATCTTTAAGTTATGTTACTTTTCCTCCTTTTAACTACCACGATGAGCGGGGGACCTTTGTGGTTCGAGAACTGCCTTGTTCAGTCAGGTGTTCCCGGTTAAAATTGGTTTGTCGGATCAAAATAACGTATCAATGTCAACCTTTTTGTGTCGCCTGCCAGGGATCACATTGTCCACTGTTGATGTCTGTTGTTGTGAAAAAGGGTTAACATTTGCCTGTAATATCCTCATACTTTGATGGATTTAAACCAAACTTGGGTCACAGGTGTAACATAGCATCCCCCATTTGTTGATGAGGTCAAAGGTCACATACCAAGGTCAAAGGTCATGTGAGGTCAAGTTGTAAGATAGGCTGAAAATGTAACATTGACCTCATTTGAAAAGTTGAAGTTCAATTGGAACCAACTTGAATCATAGGTGCAACATGGGATCCCTCATTTATTGATGAGGTCCAAGGTCACATATCAAGGTCAAAGGTCATGTTAGGCCTATCATTCACTAACCGCGACGGCAGGCGACACAAGGGGTCTGAGGACCGATGTATTTTTTTTATACCTACAAATTTTATACTTAATAGCAACCATGATTTTCAACCCAGATCTCACCATTTTTCACAGTCTAAAGTTAGGGTACACGTCGGGGGCCTTATGGCCCCTGGACCACCTGCTGCATGGGCTGGTATCATATCCAGGATGATGCACCCAGGGGTGCGAGATCCTGCATACACCCATGATGTTTCACAGAAGAATGACTGAATTAACCCTAGGGTTTATTCCACAAAGTTGCCAGATTCATACGTGTCAGCAAATGTGAGGTCACCTTCAAAGAAATTGAGATTTTTATATCATCTGAATTGTAAGCCCAAGTGCAAATTCGATCTGCTCTTAATTTTCAGAGATGTAACTTTTCTGGAAATTTCCGGATTTTTTTCCATAATAAAAAAAATCTGGAAATGTAATTTTTTGTTAATTTCTATTTTTTCAATTTCTGATCAAAGTGTTAATGATAAAGGTAAAACTGCATCAAAAACCCAAGTTTTAAGTACCAATTTATTTTAGAGAAGGGGTCTTGCACCCTAAAATCACATCAGAAAATACGTTCCCTGGAGCTTCACCGGATGCTACGCTAAAATTGGGCCTTCCCATCGGTTCAAATTTTGGATTTTCAGTTAATGGGACTACTCCTCTATTACATCTCCGTAAACAGACAGAAATTACAACACTATAGAGCAGCGCGATACAACTAATTCGCTCATAACATCAATATGCAACATCAGAATCAAATACAAATTTTTGAAATAACCTTTTCCAAAATGGGCCTAGGATATGAAATGCACCTTTTTAAGTTACACTAAATATCGGAAGATGACGGATTTTGTTCAAAATTTGTGGTTACCCGTGTCAAGAGTAAATTTTACCAGCATAGATGTCCCAACAAGATGGCTCACTTATGAGTAAGAGTCCGACTTGCATGTCTTTAGCAGAATTGTTGAATGTTATCAAAGTGAGATCAGCCCTTCTTTGAGCCCTGTTCTGCATTGCGAGGCACTGTGATCAGTTTGGGCATGAAACATAAGTTCTAACTATGCCTTAAAGAAATCAGGGTTATGGGGAGGAAACATTTTTTTGTTATTAAACCTTATGAAGGCTACCACCTTTAGAGTATCTTTTATTGGTCATCTAACTATAAAATCGAACCTTCGCCATCCCTGGTGTTTTTTTCCTGGAGGCAGACATGTGACCAAGGAGGGGGTCGGCCATGTTGTCCGCATGTTGGACTGTTTGTTACCGTTCGATTCAGGGTGAATCCCCTTCCCATCGTTGACTTGCAATTGACTCGGGGTTTATGTAGTAAACATGGTTAAAATGCTGATAGATGATATAAATTTCCTTAAATTGCAACAAAAAAAAAAAAACGGTCGTAAACAGTAGTTAAGGTATTGAATTCCGGTGGGGTGACAAAGAGTAAATACGTAAATTAATAAATATGATGTACTTCGTCCCGGGTACGTAGTTATTATTCAATGTTCGTGGCTTAATTATGACATTGGCTCCAGTGAGTTTGACCTTTGTGCTATTTCAATGTAAAAATTGTTTATTTGTGTGACGGAAAAGAGCCAAGCGACATACTGCCAAAACACTCACGATTGATTTAGATTACGTATTGATTTCAGGTGAAGATTTCCTAATGATCACCTAATGCATGTTTGGTGCATAAATTCGTGACCTTTTGTTTCAGTCAACTTCTTTTATCGCATTCAGGCCTGATCGCGTGGGGTAGCTAAGTCAGTACATGCCATGGTGGTACTGTACACTAATTACAAGAGCAAAACATTGGTACTGCACGATTAACTGGGTTATGCAAATTCAATTCTTTGTGTCAATGTGGCATGATTAAAATACAAACACGAGCCACAAGCAAAGGTAATAGGAAGCTTATTAATGATCTTCATGAAGGCTGACATGAATTGTTCAACAAAAGGGGTGGCTTTCAAACATGTCAAAATTATAGCGTGTACGAATTCCTATCTGTCATTACCGGTTCATGTAATTGTGTAAAACGGGATGAGTCATTTTGGTCATATTTTACTCAAAAAAGTTCTATGCAAAAATAATGGCACCAACAGAACAACACCGTAGAAAAAAACATCTTGATGGTTGTATTTTTTAAGCATTTTATTTCTGGTCTTGCATTTGCAACATGGCTGCAACATTGTTAGGCCTACTCTAATTGTTCTTACAATGGGTGACATCCACGTGAAATGCGGTGTACACATGGTGTATAAAAAGTCAACAATTAGCATAGTGGTTACTCTCACACACACTGTAAATATTACAGCATTTACAGCAAAAATACTGTTTGAAATATTTGGAAACTACATTATTGTCGTTTAAATTTGGAAAGAAGCAAATACGTATATATATTATGAATAATAACATTAAATTTCAAATTATACAATTAAAGGCGTATATGACCAAAATATTGATATGCCTGGGCTGAGTCTCAAGTTTGGGGGTAGGGACGGAGCGTAGTACGTTGCATCGAGAATCTGGCCCAATCTTGTGATTTTTTGCCGAAAAAGGAAATCATGCATAGCCCCTTACCATGCAGAGATTTACCGTGACAATTTTGCTATTTTTATTCAAAATTTGACCTTACCTTCCTTTATGCAAATTTGGAAAATTTGGCTTTAAAATTTCATCAGTAATCGTCATCATATATTTTGTATTGCAATAATCGGAGACCTTTCGTTCAGTCATTAAGGAGTGTTCACAATAGGCGACCATGTGCCAATCGGCCGGGCAACCATTAATTTTTGGTCCTCAACTTGCATTCAAAAATATAAAAGGAAAACATTAGAACATTCAGGTGTTATGGCCTAGTAGGGAACTTTCAAATATGTTCAGCATTTCTCTGGCCCTTTCATCTAAAATAATCGAGAACGCCTGCATTAATTTATTCAGTTGGTCGGGCGTTACTTCATCACACACATATTATCAGCCTGATATTTTCTATGGAATGCAAAGAAACATGACCGGACACTCCCGGTCCATGGAAAATGTTTGTACTATATGCGCAAGACAGGCTGTCGAGGTCGAATGATGAAATGACATCACATTCATTAGGCCAAAATGTGTGGTATAGTCAGTGTGTGAAGGCAATTCTGATGATGATGTACACTCAGCAGGATTTTTGCAGAAGAATTTTGATAATTGTCTAAGCTAGCTTGAAAATTTTCAGTACAACCCCAAACAAAATATTACATTTTCTGAATATTTTGCCGTTGTTATACATTGAGAGAATAATAAACCTAACACTATCAATAGGGCCAGCTAGCTTGAGATGTTGCGTCCCAGCAGTGGCGGCGCGCCAGGGGGGACGCATTGGGGTGCCCCAACGCAGAAGAAAAAATGGACAAATTTGTTTTTTTTGAAAATATCAGCGATTTGACGGCCAAAAAATCACCCAATTTGGGCAACAATTTGTTGCAAATCTGCAAATTTTGGGATTGATTTTTCTCCTAATATTTCACTTCTTCCCCCTCCCCCACAAAATTTCACTAAAAAGAAAAAAATAATATGGACGGCACTGCAAGGGGAACGGTACAGAATGGAACAAGGAGAAAGGTATATGCTGTGCACCATCTCAGGCTCTATAAGCTCTGTGACCGGAAGGAGCAAGAATTTGCACCAAATTACTCTAATGGTTATAATTTCATTCGAAATTCTTTCAAATAACTATTTTTGTTTTGCACGCAAGAGACTTTTAAAACTGAATATCACTCCGTCGGGAACCGTTATGAAGTGATATGCAGGGTTTTAGAGATGGTTGTTTCAAAGCTATTGGGGCGCGGGGATAGAGAGGGTGTCAAAACTGGGGTTCTGGGTGAAAGGCAGCAAATGACCATAAAAATTGCCTAAGGTTAAAAAAGGGGGGTCTTGGGTGACCGTTTGTTGTCAAAATTTTCTACAAGTATAAAGGTATTGGGTGAATGTGAAAAGATTTCAAAATTTCCACAAAAAAAACAAACAACGACAAAAAAACAAAAAAAGTAAAATGTAAAAAATATATAGGCTCATTGGTTAACAATGTTGTTAACAGCCTAAACATATGTGTCATATCTAAATGGAACCCCACCTCCGCTTCAAACCCTTGGCAGGGTAATAAGGGAGGACGTTTAGCATCCACTAGGATTGCTGGTCCTCCGCGCCGCCCTTACCCGAGAAGGTACCCAGCAGGCACATGGCCAAGTGGACGTTATAGGCAGAGTTCGGAGGAGCAATGCAAACAGCCCGTTCCGGGGGAGGAAGTCAGCACGGTCCGGGAAGAATACATCCCGATCGGAGGGTTGAGCGCCCCAAAACGACGATTTTTTTCATGATTTCCCATCAAAATGTGACAAATCACGATTTTACCTTAACTTTCTTCCCAAGAGGTCCGCCAAGAGGGTTTTGGGAGTGCGTGCACGCACATTGGTAGCAAATGTTCACAGTGGCCGGCTTCATAGCTCATGTTGAGATAGGGGGCCCTAAACTTGACAGGCTTGGGACCTAACACATTTGAGGAATAAAAAGGCAAAGGAGAAGGACTTGGGAGAAAAGAAAATAATGTCTCTAAGTTGTGCGTTATGTGAAGATGGGTCAAACCCGTTTTAGTGAAAGCCCTCCATTCAAATCAGCTAGCGGTTGAAGCGCTGGCAACCGACGTACATATAACCGGGTACTAATCACTTCTAAGTACCAATCAAAATAGGACCTATCCAATTAGAATATGCCTTTAACTTTGTTTACCATTTCTTTGAGGCTAATTAAATTGTAAACCAAAATCTAATTGGCCAGTGGTGGGAAGTTTTAAATTCCGACCACTTCCCAACACCACTAACTTCCACCACCAATTCCCAGCAAATTTAAAAATTTGCTTTGAAAGTAATGGCAAGAAAAGAATATTTTTATACCAGTACAAAAAGGGTTGAGGAATATATAGCCAGAATTATGTGGTATTGACATTGCGATTGCTGGTATTAAAAAGAGGTCAATCAGTTCTGTTTGGGTATGTTATGTATTTGTTTTATTTTGAATTGGAAGTGAGAAAAGGCAAAACTTTGAATATTAAGAGTGGGATGAAACAAAAGGTTAGGCTTTCCAGCCAAAATCAAGTTGGGGATGCCTTTAAAACAAAAATGTTTCTTCTGAGACCTTTGCTCAAGATAAAAACTAAAAAGTTATAAGCTCATTCGATAGCTCCCAAGGAAGAGAGCTTTCAGACTAAATCGTTGGCATGGCATTGTGTACAACTATATGAAGCTTGGGTCAGAAGTGGTTCTTTCTGATTTGACCGTTTAGCACTGAAATTTGCCCCCCAAAGCATTTGGCACTCGTAGCATCATTGAGGAGTAGAATGAATTCATGGAAATTCATAAAGATTTGGCCCAAAATGGTGGAGATGACCACTTGCTGACCCACTGATTCAAAATGCGTGTGAAACCCATAGATGCCAACTGGGTCATACACATATAGGCCATGGTCTACACATATAGGGGCAACTGGTCATATAGGCAGGGGTCATACACATATAGGCAATTCCTGTGCATGAGTGACATGACATGTGTACTTTTGTTGTTCTTTGATTTGGGCCAAAATAATTGAAAGCTTGATTTGATATCAAAGATTCATCATAAAGCCATCTTTATCGGTCGCACCCCCCCCCAATCCCACAAAAGGGCAAAAGGTCCACTTTTTGCTTAATTTCTTGATAAAAAAGGTCAAAAATTTAGATAAATTTTGACAAGAAAAGTCCACTTTTTGGTGATGAAATGTTCAAAAAGTCCATAAAAGAACCATTTAAGGGGGGTTAGGTCCACTTTTTACTAAAAAAAAGTCCACTTTTTCAAAAAGAAAGTCCACTTTTTGAAGTCCCGCACCCCCCAAATAAATCCTGCGTACGGCCCTGCAAACTGGTGTCTTGACCACCACACATTACCCATACTGCCATGTGAGGTCAGTGCCCCCCCCAAACAAAGGAAGCCTAGGAGAATTTTAATCCACCGTTCCTTCTCCATTTCTCTGACTCTCTTAAATGAACAAAAAGCAAGAAATTGTGAACTGTTCAGTGTTACCCACACATGCAAAATAGAACTTATTACATTGCATATAGGCCTATGTAAAATTTACATGTCCAACTGGCACATTGCCATGACCTTTCCTACAAGACTTACTCATTTCCAGGCAAACATTTAAAAGCGACCCTCTAATGTTTGCTAAGAAACGCGCCGTAAAAGCCATTTGTATTTTAAGATTATATTCCTAAGATTATAAATAGGGGACATGCATAATACACATGGGTCAATTCATATGTCACCTGTGGCATTAGCCCTTTATTGCGTGTGACTGAATGATGGTCTGCACCGGCGTATCCAGACCTGGCTCTTTGAGGTGGACCCTGGGAGCAGCAGGACCTCTACTAGCCGAAAATAGGCTGATTTGCATGTTTTTGCATGACCCCTGGGGGCGCCCCCTTCCCCCCCAAAAAAATCACCCCCCAAGATACGCCACTGATCTGTGAAATCTGAATGCAAAATCATTGCTTTTGTGAAAGGTTCCCCAGGATATTGTTTCAGAAAATTCAGACCCAAGACTCTAGGCATATGTAGATTTAGTGATACATTTTCATATTTAACATGGTTATGGTAATGTTGTATTTTGGACATTTCTTGTGTGTATGTTTGGGATGTACACAGATCATTCTGAGTCATCTTGGTTTAGAGGGTGTTAAAGGTGCTCTAATTTTGCATTGTGAATTTCAAATATTAGTGTCTTTTAATAGCAATATGCTTATATAGAATTTTTGGTCTACAGGTAAAAAGTGGTGACCATATTTTGTGTCGCAGGCCCTAAGGCAGGAAGACACTTAGGGGTCACTTTGTCCACTGTTGTTGATGTCTGCTGTTGTCTGTTGACGTGAAAAAAAAAAAAAAAAAGGTATTAACGTTGCCTGTAATATCCGCATACTTCGTGATTTAAACCAAACTTGAGTCATATAACAATGTGGGATCCTCATTTGTCGATGGGGTCAAAGGTCACATACCAGGTCGAAGGTCACATAAGGTCAGGTTGTAAGATTTGTTATTCCAAGGTTCGCTACTCTGAATTTTAAAAAGGGTTCGCTATTCCGAATCTTAAAGAGGGTTTGCTATTCTGAATTTTTAAAAAAAATGTTAACATTTTCAGATTTTGAAAGAGGTTTCCTGTTCCAAATATTGAAAATGGTTCGCAATTCAGAAACCAAATACTGAGTTTCTCGATCTACTCCGAATTTCAAAACAGGTTCGTTTTTCCCCATTAAATTTGTTTTTCACATTGGAGCAAGCACCCAAACTCTAGCCCTAATCCAAACCCAAACCCCTAACCCAAATTCTGAGAAACTTGTGGATCAAGAGCATACTGTTAGTCTTCAGTTTTGTGGAACCATAATTAGTATTAAAAGTTGCTTTAGATTTGCAATAATATTATAACTATGTTGAATTTGATTTTCCATTTCCTATCTTAAGCTGTGTCCCAGGTGGCATTTATATCAAAGGTGGTATCAGCATTTTCTGTGAACAGGGTTGTAAGACCATGCGAGCTGAGGCAAGTGGGTATCACACAATGATTCTGTGAGTTGATGTCACAAAATGGTTTGTGGTTGTGCTATTCGTAAGTTGTGGTAGGTTACAGTCAGAAAGGAGTTCATTAGTTGAATGCAAAATAAAAAAGCAGGGGGAGGACACGACCTGCTCGATTTGGGCATCAGGGATTGCCAAACAGTAATTTGGGGAACTGTTACGTGAATTTACTATGGCAGTCTCTGTCTCAGTTACATTACAAAATCTCCTCTTAAACCTTAGTCAATACATCTTAGTAATATCATGATAATTTTGAAATAAATTATTAACTTCAAAATCTATCGAGGTTAGTGGATTAACCTCGTTGCAAAATAGTGTAATTTCCAGTAAGTCATTTAGATTTAAATATTTGTGACCAGGCCTAGTCTTTCAAGTCTGTGTGTAACCGTTCTATATGCATAAGAACGCCCTCCTACCGTTAAGTCTTTGAAAAAGACTAACATCCTGTAGTTGATGCCGTTTTCAATACGCTGTTGCTGTTAGGTTGGCATGTCCTACCCCCCTGTAAAAAAGTAAGGTCATTGTTGGAGAGAGGGTTACAAATTGAAGGTCAATCCAGGCGCGTAACCAGACCTGAGCCTCCGCGGGGGCAAAACTCAAGAAGTTTCCCCATTTTGTCTCTGGCAGACCCATATTTTCCCCCTTCTCTACCTTCTTCTCGTCCCCATTTTTAGCTTCTCCGTCCCCATTTTCGTTGTCCGGGGGGGCAGTCTGCCCCCTCTGCCACCCCGCTGGTTACGCCACTGGGTCAATCCCCTGAAAAAAATCAAGTTTGCTTCCATTTACCTCACCAAATTTAAAATATGTTCGTATAAGGATTTCTCAAAAAATACTTGAAATCAAGGATCCTACATTCTTGGAAGTAATTGTTGGAACACTTTGAATGATTTTCGGAAAACTGTTCCCCGTCTCCCCCAACCAATGTTGAATGGGTATCGTCGTCAGAAGTCTTGCTATTTCCCCAAAAAAATATTTGATGGGGTAGGGGAAGAGCAAATTGAAGTGGAAAAAGGTTGGGGCTTTCAATTGAGTGATAACATGAGCTTTGTAGGCTCTTAACTCTGACCCAGGTGTATGTAATATGTAGCAAATTGTGGTGAGTGTTCCTACTAATTTTTTTCCAAGATTGTACTTTGTAGTTACTCTGTAGTCACGCTGAGAGTGTCTACAAAATATCTCCCATGTGCCCCGCACAAACGGTACAAATTTGGCTGTGTACAAAATTATGAAAACGGCCCCTCATTGATTTGTGAAAAGTATAAAAGGTCTGTGATCATGAGCAAAGAACATACTCTGGCATAATTACATGATTATACCCTTGCATTTGCTCTGTATCTTGTTCTTTATTTTGTTAACAGAATAAAACACATGCTACACGGTAGGTGTGAAGCGTATAATCATTGAACTCTATAACAGGAAGAAGTGAATCGTGTGTATTATGGAATAGCCCAAGCCTGTAACCGATTTCTCTCACACACAGCGCGCCGTGGTTGTTGCTGCGCAAGCACTCGCGTGTCGTCACTGTTGTTGTGCAAGCACACGCATATGAAAATCTGTGCGTCACGCATTGATGTTATCAGTTTTGCATTTCCCCAGTGTTCCGCAATAATTATGCGAAACCAATTGATTGAAGAAACCATGCCTCTAAAAAGATTCCTGCATTCCTAATGCACAAAAAGTCTCCTGATGGCCCCTGTTAATTTTGCTCAGGAAAAGAGATATTTGAGTACGAGTGATGGCATGTTGCATCAGTTGTTGTTTTCACTCGCTAAATACAATGAACGTAAAATACTTGTGTGTCTCATAAATATGCAAAAGGACTTTCCAAATACGACGATACGTAAACCAAAATATGGTGTTGCCCAAAACTATGATAATGAAGTGCGTATGCTCATTATAATACTTTTTGGCACCTCGATTTTGGTTACGCCGTTTGTGGAGAATCCACTTGCCTACCTTATATAAGTCATTGGGTATAATGTAATTATGCCCATATTTTGCAGTGTACATGAATGTAGCTGGCTGTTATGCATGATGAAAATAAAAACCTTGAAAACATGATTCATACCAATAATTGCAATGTCAGTGTCAATTAAACTTAAAAGAGACATACTTGATTAATCCGGGGTTTGCCGCTACTCGCGGTGGCGGTCTTTAGGCATATGAGCTCATAATGATCTTTAGGAAATATTCAAGTCTATATAGGTCATGAGGCCCATAACCGAAACCCTGCCCCCCCCGGGGATTTTTGAGATCCACTATTTTTGGAAAACCTTATACTATAGCTATACAAATCAGGTTGTCTCAAAAAATCCCCATCCTGGTAAGATGAGGCGTTTTTTTCAAAATGGCGGCCAATAATTACTTAATGCCCTTTTTTGATATATAGCATTCATTATTTTATCTAAATTCACGCACTATGTGACTACTTAGTCGCACCAAACACACCAAGGAACATTCCGAACCCCTTTTGGCATGCTTAACTGCCTCTAGAGGGTGTCAATATTTCAAAATGCCACCAAAACAATGAAACATTTTTTTTTTTTTTAATTTATGATTATTATTAGAGAGAGTGGAATCTAGCTGTGAGTAATTATATACTTGTCATGCACCGGTGGATTAGTGTTCGAGTTAAAGTAAACACTTAAAAGAGTAGTTAGCCTTTAAAGTATATATAAAGGGCGAGTTATGTAAAAATGGTATGACTAGACCAAAACCAAAGCCCTCCTTAATCACGATCACCTTGAATCCGCATAACCATGGTTTCGTGAGTCTTGATGTGTTGACGGATTGTCACTAAGCGCAACACGCTTCTTAACTACTGGCTGCTTGCGAGAGCTTCAGGCAGAGTGCACGCGTACGACGTCACCAACGCGTCCACAATAAGTTTTGTTTTGTTAAGAAATTACTAACATACTCACCACACAATCTTGGTTTGTGGGTCTATGGGGGTTCAGAGATGGAATGCCCCCGGGGAGCGTGCTCATGCCTCTCCTGTTCGGCATATGTGCCAGCGACCGGCCTAAGAGTGCGGGAGCCTGTCTTTTTGCCTGGAAGACAATCTTAAATTGGCGCACAGATCAGATGTCAAGGGAGACTCAATGGCCTTTAGATTGGCTCGCCCCTTATTGTGAGGAGAACCATCAGCGCGCAATTCCCTCCGGGGCACAGTGAATGCTTTTAGTCTGCGCGGCCGTGCCAGGTGCCACCTTTGAGTGACCTGGTCTGTAGCGCTCCTGGAGCACTGTGATATTCATGTTTACTTAGGATTCGCCTTGGTACTGCACTCTCTTATAAGACCCACATCGGAAGCAGTGGCGTAGCTACCACCTCAGGGGCGCTGAAATTTATGTTTCATAAAAATAAAAACAATACCGTTCTGTGTTGTTTGTTATTGTCGCATGCAGTAAGTTTCATCCACTTCAAGTAAATGAGATACGGAGATCTCTCCGAATGTATTCAAAATACTAAAACTGAGAGGTCCCAGGGCCTTCACCTTGACCACCCGCCCGGGGCAGTATAGTCATCTGCTTCAAAGATAATGAGCTATTACTTAGATCTCTCCGAAGGCACTCAACATGCGTTTTAACTCAAGGGCTTCCACGGGCTCCGAACCCTGGATGGCCCCGCCAGGTGCAGTATAGTTTCATCTGCTTTCATGATTTTAGCTAACCGAGAGCTCTCCGGATGGGCTGAAACACTAAAACCCAAGAGCTTCAGGGGCTCAGCTCCTGGACCCCGGCACGTTCAGCATAGTTCATCTGCTTCAAGATAAGGACATAGCCCCTCTCCGAAATCACCTCAAACATGCAAACTCAAGAGCTTCCGTGGTCTCTGCCCCCTGAACACCCCCAAGATGCTTTTCCCATTTACCCTGTATGCCCGCATTCCCTGAGATCGACGGCACTTGCCCTGTGCTCTCATGTGTGGAGATGCTTGCCCTGTATGGGAGGGGTCAGCCCTGAAGCTTGACCCGTCGTTGGATGCCCTCCTGCCGATTTGTCGCGGGTGTCTTCGGTCAGCTCCACGGACAACTTATACATGGCAGCAGCGTAGCATGCATGATGAGCATAGCTGCCAAGTCAATCTGGTATGGAGCGCCCTGTGTTTGGACAGAGGCCGACTGCTGATCGCCTTAGGTCCGGGTAGTTTCCTTTGCAATAGTCCTCTAAGAGTTTGGGGGGTTGGCTTGTGGAAAGAGAGACTTGCTCTCAACCAAGTGGCTCTTTGGTATGAGCCTGTGAGCGTCCTTCCGAAGGGGCTGGCTTCTCATGGTGTGCTGAGTTTTTGGGGTTGTGCTCGGTCTCTGATGAGACCAGACTCTTGGCTGATCAAAGATTTCCTTGCAGAAGTGAGTTCTACCTGGAGGCATATCAGGACACTAGAGCATCCTTGGTCTGCCCATGTTGGACCTTGCCGAATTCAGTGAAGCAGCCAGACATTGTACACATCTCTGCTAGATCACATTTGAGAACCACTGTGTTTGGATACGAAAGAAGAGTTTTTCCAATTTTAATAATTATTGTATTGTTCAATTGGCGATCTTTTAAGCATGCTGTTTCTTGGTATACAAGCTTCAATCAGCTCTATTTTGCTTTCAGAAAGTGACTTCGCTTCCCTCCTCTTCTGAGTCATTCTTATTTGTCTTCTATATCAGACTATTCTTCCTCTACTATTATTTCACTTATATCTAAGTGCACCATATTTAACTTCCACCCATGATCATCTGGTGGAGGAATTTCTGGCTCTGCCACTTCTGCCTGGTCACCAAACCAGGGCTGATAATTGCTCCCTCTGGATGTGCATCCTCAACAAATCTCTCATACGAGTGCTCTGGCAATCAGTCGATCTTCAAGGCTGAAGAGGCATCGATATACTTGTCACGTTTTGACTTAACGCTTCGTCTACCTTAGCCATTTTCGTAACAAACTCCCGACCCCCCCCCCCGTGATTTTCTGTTATGAACATCCGTTCCTGTATATTGACACACAGGGTAGCTTAGAGTTATCTTATTCTTTCCATTGGTACAAAATAAGTGCCAACATTCCCCCATTATGAACGTCACTATGACGTCATATGTTGCGGGAAGTATGAAAATCCTGTACTGAATATAGGGTGGAAAATTAATTTTTTTGCAATTTCGCGACTCCAAAACATTGATTATAGCAACTAAAAGGCTCCTCATGTTTTATAATACTTGTTATTTTCCATCAAGTAAAGCCAAAAAACGCATGAACATTGGATATTACTAACATTTTTTTGGCAAATTGAATTTTCCCCTATGTGTGTCTATGTAATTGGACAAATTTTGGGGGGGCTACATTCGAACTTAATGACGTCATTGTGACGATACTGCTAGCATTTTGTTACTCATTTTGTATCAATGAAAGAGGAGGACCATAGCTATGATCTTGGTACCAAAATCAAGTACCTGTGATGTTTCGTGTGCTGCTGGCATGTTGGTATTTGTCTCCCGAAAGGGGTGGGGGTGTGTTGATTTTGGCAGCCATTTTGAAAAAGCGCCCTCACGTTTACCCAGGTGGGGATTTTTGCAGACAATCTGAATTTCATTGCCTTACTTTAGATGGTTATAAGCTTCACAAAAATGGTACTCTCCAAAAATCCCCGGGCGGGTGCAGGGGGGGGTTCATGGTATAGGCCCGTATAGTCAATAGGTTTGACCATATTACGTACAATGACGGAGGATGTTGGGTACATTAGGAGGAAAGGTGGTCTTTGTATGTACATGACTGAAGGGCTCAGGTCTAATATTGGCATTCCTATATGGTGCTTTCAGTTCTGCCATGATCTTGCAAATCAGATACAGTTGCTTAGTGATGTATGTGTGCTGCAGCCGTAGCAGCATATACTCTCCATGAAAATAGCACACGTATAGCTAAGCACTACTCCAAACCCATTATATTTGCATTGCCATATGAATATGGTGAAAAAGATTTGTGCTCGATCTTTGCGACAGTAAGTGTCAGACAAACACATGCAATGACTTGAAGTTTGTGGATATCTATAGGATCAATTATATTAAAGGTCCCTGGCAAAATCAATGATTAAAGGCATTCTTTCATGCTGTAAGTTGCAATGGGCCTTGGGTAGGTAGCATCTATATGCTATAGTGAAACTAAGTGCTGAATGAAATTTACAAGCAGGAAGAATTATTCCGCCTGCTAACAGGCTCATTGAATTCAAAGCTTTCTGTGTATCTATCAATGTGATATTAACCATGTCATACATAAACCTACTATTAGGGAACCAGATTGAATCAACCTGATAGATCCCAATCGTCATGTAGAAATTCCTTTTATATCAATGACAGTCAACCTGTTCCATTTGCTATTTTAATGCAGCTATTTTGCATATATGCATCAACCAGCGAAATGTACATGTAGCCAATCAGAATTAAAGCTAGGATTGCCATCCTATTAACACTGCTATGCAAAGCAATTTTTGGGGGAAAGTAAAATTATTGGGGAGCCAACATTCCACCAATTTGAGATTTAAACAAATTTGACCCCAAATGCTGAGGTTGCTCAAAATGGTGAATTTGGCCAAAATCCATTTTGCAAGACATTTTTCCATGTTTCTTCTGGCCAGTGGAGCAGAAAAATGGGGAGAACTTCCCCCTTGCCCCGGATTGCACTGCATGAAAATATTATTAAAGATAACAAAAACAATCTTCTTGATACTGCATGATTGTATCTTGTATCAGGTGTACATTCTGCCAAAGTGGGACCTTTATCCTGTCCTATTTCATTTTTTCTATAAGAAAAGAAAAAAACATTTGCAAAGGATCAAAACTATGTGCTTTCAAGAAATCAAGAGGTGAATTGTTTCCATACCAAAAAAGCGGTGTGTCCTTGGTGTAAGATATTCTGAGTTAGACGAAGTAAAGACTCTTTTACGGATTAAAGCGTAGCAATCTTGTAAATCCTTGATCTTTATAGAAGTTTTGTACTAGGCTAATTCTGTGCAGTCTTGCATGAAGGATGAACCAAAAAAGTATAGAAAGAAGAGAAAAAGTATATCCCTTTGACATTACCGGCTGCAAGTTATATTAAAATCATTGACTGTTGTCTACAGTACAATTTTAAAAATGGTCGCTAAAATGCACCATTATCAACCCAGTCACTTACTTCTGCACACCACCCAAATAATGGACACTTTAGTCAATACTTTTTACTCAAATTATCCCAAAATGTTCTATTTAATTGTGTCATTGAAGCCCAAATTAGATCTGAAAAATGTGATATTCCAGCGCTGGCTTCAGCTCCTGGGCCAGGTCCCTTCTTGGAAACTTGTTTCATCATTTGTCCTGAAGACTTGTTTACTTTTGGTTGTCCCAGGATGTCCTCTCACTGTTGAGACATAATTGCGTACTCTATTTGCTTTTATTTTGGATTGAAATTGATGAATTATCGGTTCTTTGCCATTTCACCCTCACACATCCATTTTTGATTAAGCTGGCGATTTATCACCGCCACTCTGTAAATTTGAACTGAATATATTATCTAGACTTCTGTCAAATTTGAAATGAAATACATGTATACGGAGTCTTGACTTCTTTGAATTTGAACTGAAAATATGCGAGTCTAAAAGACTTCTTCAATTTTGAACTGAAAATATGTGAGTCTTGACTTCTTTGAATTTAAATGAAATATGCAAGTCTAGACTTCTGTAAATTTGAACTGAAAATCTGTGAATCTAGAAAAATCACTCATACACTACTGCCTGATGGCAGTATTCCGGTACCTACAAAACCCACAGAGAAACCATATTTCCAGACTTAAGCATGACACCTTTTCTGGTATGGATCCTGATTGGACTGCAGTCTATTCCACTCAATTGTTCTTTTTAAGTTAATTTTTTTGTTTCAAAAATTTTGCTTATAAACAAACACTAAACTGCATATCACCTTTTTGCAAGAGCCCCCCCTTGGATATGCCCCTGGTTCGTGAATGAGGGGGTTTATTCATAATGGCACATTAAACGAGAATAACTCAGTAAAGTTCTACTTTAAAAATGTCATTTTTAAAAAAAAAATGTCCCCCTGTGACCATGTCTGTGCTATAACTGCTATGCCATTTATTTCGGGGCAATATTGGGGAAATTGCTGCAGGCGCATAGGTAATGCCAAGTCTTACATGGTAGCAGTTCTATATGAGAATATCCCACAGGATCTCAAAGGGATGTATTTAATAAACTATCTACTGAAGATTGGTACTAAAGAAGCAGGACTTTCCTCATTTTTCATTTATGCATGACGAAGAATTCTAATCCTAAATGTGTGTCCTGCCAACACACTTGTGCATCTGTGGCATATACACAATGTCTGCCATTTTGGCATTACTTTGAGGCTATTCGGTAGTGAACTATTGGCCATTATTATTGCCAATTTTGTATTGAACACACTATAAAATAGGAAAAGACTGCCAAAAGAACATCACATTAATTAAGACTATTAACCAAGATTTAGACCATATCCTATAAAGTCAGGAAGGATATCCCCCCATCCATCACACTTGTATGTGGGAGTTTAACTGTTTAATCAATCCTGATACAAATAATACAAGGAATACAATTGACACTGTTCAAAAGTAGCTGCACGATGACATCATTCATTTCAATAGAACTCATTATAACGGGGTATTCACCAATGACATACATGTCAACATACATAGGGTGATACACTTTGACCCTATTAGGTCCAAATTACTGCATGGTGGTGGCGATGTGTATTGTGTAACCTTTAGCTTACCTTTAATCAAAGTGAATTAAATGTATAGTGTTTGTAGCTGCATTGCAACAACTAACGTGGGAAGTGTTGAATTTGATGACGCAGAGTTTTGACTGGTTTTTATTACTATTTATGTTGTGGCGTGGTAGTGGTCCGTTTTCATTATTAAGTTTTAACATGTCACTTTGTAAATTTAATTGGCACGTGCAGCCGCTATTTATATGGTCTGCGAGGCTTACTAGCCTGATGTATGCAGTGGTGACATGTTCAGGATGAGTGAACATGTTACCTGCCATACGATGCATGCATTTAAAATAGTTATACAAATAATAAATGTTTATGAAGTGCAATATGGTAAAATATTTTTTCATGAGTGGAGATGAAATGTCCATTCAAGAAGGCATTAGCTAAGTTGAATGGAACATCAATCTTTCAAAGAGTGAAAATAATTCTTTCCATTGCAAGGAAAACATTCATTATTTGGTTTTATATAACATCTAAGTAGATCCTTGTCCCATTAAGCTTCAGACTTGCTTGACTATGCTAACTATGGCTAGCTAAGCCAAGTATTCAAGGCCCACCCTATTGCCAGCTCTACAAAGGGCTAGCCTAAATGTTAACCATACAGTTCCATTGAATTCCATGTAATCCTGCGAAAACTTTCTTTGCTGCTAGTAACCCAACAAGATCGTGCCCTAATTGTTTCCACTGTCCAAAGCCTGCAAAGTTCCTAGAGACTCCTGTCTGCCAAGCACCGCAACATGGCAAACCTATCTAAAATAACATCATAGCGCGGAAATGTTCCGTGGTTCATTAATAAACAAATAATGTTCGTGAGTGCAGTGGTAAAACTTGGTAGAAATATTTTCATTATTGAATTGAAAGATGAAATGTTCCATTTCCCTTTTTTTCAAAGGTCTTGGTCCTATCGTCTTTGGGACCCCCCCTGATTAACCACCCGGTAAGGTATAATTTTTGATATCATATGAAAGGCCGTATTTTTTCTAATTGTCTCCTGAATTTTTCAGCTTTCAAATCCATTTCGTTCTCAAGATACTGACAAAAAAAAACTGCCGTTTTTTTTTTTTTATGGTTACCCATCATATTACACAGACTACATAACCTAATACATACACACATGATATGTGAAGTGCCTATTCATAAAGCTCTAGCAATATGAACATACAACTACCACGGAAGTAAAAAAGGGGAAAGAGTTATTACAGCCAAGAAACAGAAAAAAAACATTTAATTTGGATATAAAATAAAGTTTGAGATGTTTTGTTTGAAAATACTCAGTGGGGGTGCTCCCGGATATCACGATGTAATGAATTTCCAAATACGTGGCCTTAATTTGTAAAGGCATTGTCCGCCAATAGATCTCCTTGTGAAAGGGATTTTAGCGTTGTAGTATCAGCAGCAGACCGAAGTTTGCAAATGGAGCCCTGGAGTAGTATAACTTGTTTGAATTTTCTTTTGCAGATATGCTGGAGAAAAGCCATTAATACATTGGTAGATGATTGTGCATAACTTGAAGTTGACTCTCTCCCTGACTGGCAAACAGTGGAGATCGGCAAGAACAGGTGTAATGTGTTCACGTCGATTTATGCCATGAAATGAGACCACTTCCCGCCTTGTTTCTGATGCGTTGGAGTGTGGAGAAATTGCTATTTGTAATGCTCCGAGCAAGGAGAGCAGTTACCATAGTCAAGGCTGGATAGTCTTCAGGCCCGGATAATGTGATACATGATTCCCTTGCCGAGGAACGCCGTATCAGAGCAATATTTCTCAGTTTGAAATTAAGGTTGTTGTCAGAGTCTAGAAATCTGAGCAATCATGATAATGTAGAATCCAAGTGTACACCAAGTACTGGCATAGACGTTGCACTATCGCTTATAGCATCAAAACCGCAAGTTTGTTCCCACGGTACTGGGGGCTGTGTATTGCATGGTCAGTCTCTAATACCAAAGTAGATAACACTTGATACACAAAAATCGGAACAAGACCTTTAAAGGTGCTTTTTCCGATATTTGTTCTATCTGTTATCTACTTGAATGAGAAGCCTGACACTGTACACATGACTATCAAGTACCGTGGGTAAACGACTTGCGGCTCTGAGCTAGACGCGATAATGCATAATGCAACGCCCTATTCCACTACTGTGCTAAGATTGATGGTTAACCATTAAAATGGTAGTTTTGTGTCGCCTGCCTAAGACAAGAAGACACATAGGGATCCACTTTGTCCACTGTAGGTTGTCTGTTGTTGTTGATGTCTGTTGTATGTTGTTGATGTCTGTTGTGAAAAAGGGTTAACTAATTTGACGGGTAAATATCTTCATACTTTGAGGGATTTAACCAAATGGGGTCACAGGTGCAACATGGCATCCCCCACTTGTGATGAGGTCAAGGTTCACACACCAAGGTCAACAGGTTCATGTGAGGTCAAGTTGTAAAATAGGCTGCAAATGTAACAATTGCCCTCTTGAAAAGTTGAAGTTCAATGGAAACAAACTGGAATCATAGGTGCACCTGGGATCCCTCATTTGTTTATGAGGTCAACAGGTCACATAACAAGGTCAAAGCGTCATGTGAGGTCAAGTTGTAAAATTAGGCTGAAAGTAAAATTGACCTCATTTTAAAAAGTTGCAAGTTCAATTGGAACCATAAATTGAATCTAGGTGCAAATGGGATCCCTCATTTGCTGAGTCAAAAGGTCACATACCAGGTAATAAGGTCATGTGAGGTCAAGTTGTAAAATAGGCTGAAAAGTAAAAATTGCCCTCATTTGAAAAGTTGATGTTCAAGTGGAAACAAAACTTGAATCATAGGTGAAACATGGGATCCTCATTGTTGATGAGGGTCAAATGTCAAATACAACGGCTCAAAGGTCATGTCAGGCCTCTCATTCACTAAACGCGACGGCAGGCAACACATACGGTCCGAGGACCAACCCGAGTGTACTTTTTATCTATAGATCTATATAGAAATTGATTTGAAAGCTGAAATTTCAGGACAACAATGAGAAAAATACGGCCTTTCATCTGATATCAAAATTGATACTACTTCCGGTAAAATCAGGGGGTCCCAAAGACGATCGGAACAAAAAAAAAAAAAAAAAAAAAAAAAAAAAAAAAAAAAAAAAAAAAAAAAAAAGCTTAGAGTTTCTTCTTTCCATTGGTATCAAAATAAGTGCCAACATCCCCATTATGACGTCACTATGACGTCATATGTTGCGGAAAGTATGAAAATACATGTACTGAATATAGGGTGGAAAATTAATTTTTTGCAATTTTAGCGACTCAAAAACATTATTATAGCACTAAAATGCTCTCATTTTTATAAAACTAGTCATTTTCCATCAAGTAAAGCCAAAAAACGCATGAAAATTGGATATTCCTAACATTTTTGGCAAAAAATTGAATTTTCCCCTATGTGTGTCTATGGTAATTGACAAATTTTGCTAACATGCGAACTTTATGACGTCATTGTGACGTAATGCTAGGCATGTTGGTACTCATTTTGGTAAAAAAAAAAAAAAAAAAAACCTCATTTGTTGATGAAGTCAAAGGTCACATACCAAGGTCAAAGGTCATGTGAGGTCAAGTTGTAAAATAGGCTGAAAATGTAAAATTGACCTCATTTGAAAAGTTGATGTTCAATTGGAAACAAACTTGAATCATAGGTGCAACATGGGATCCCTCATTTGTTGATGAGGTCAAATGTCACATATCAAGGTCAAAGGTCATGTTAGGCCTATCATTCACTAACCGCGACGGCGGGCGACACAAGCGGTCTGAGGACCGATGTACTTTTTATCTATAGATCTATATAGAAATGGATTTGAAAGCTGAAATTTCAGGACAACAATGAGATATCTGATATCAAAATTCATACTACTTCCGGTAAAATCAGGGGGTCCCAAAGACGATCGGAACAAGCACCTTTAAGTACAAACCACTCATTTTGGAGTGGTTTACAAGAATTTCATTTTTTGGGGGGTGAAAGTTTTACTCGTTTACATTTAAAGAGTGTGACATAATGCATTGCATCATCTTTAAAAGAAATTGATACCAGCTATGATCTTGGGCTTCCAAAATAATAACCCATTCATATATTTTATCTCTTACCAGCAGCGGTAGAAGCATACACAGGGGAAGAACACCTATATGTGTTCTATGGATTGCTGTAAGAATTTCAGGGAGATGCAGAGGGAATTGTAGGATTTAGGGGGCAAAGGACATATTTCATCTGTAACTTGTGTTTCAGGACCACATCTTTTTGACTTGTCTCATAGCAGCGCTATCCATGATTATGTTTGTGCTTTATTCCGTTAATGTATATAAGTAAAACAAAAGAAGGCTGAGATTGTGTGTTTGCCTCTATAGGTGCTCATCTTGTAATCCAAAGGTGATGGGTTTGATTCCTCCTTTAGACACAAAATTTTAATTTATTATATTTTTATTATATTTTTAGAGTGAGCAATTGCAACAAAAATATCAGAGTCAGTGATTGAAATAGAAAATAAGGAATAGCTGCACTAAGAGACTGATGTGGTGCTGGAACACAAGTTGTGGACAGAATCCTTTGCAATTTAGGGGAGACATGTCCCTTGTACCCCCCCCCCTTCTGCCACTTACGTCTCTTACTATAATAATGGGGTAATGCAACCAACATCAGTGGCACATAGTAGTGACTTGCTTATAGTGAGGGGTATCAAATTTCTACTATTTTCCTGAAAATCATGTATAGGGATGTCAAATTTGACAGAGCTTGTACTTCTAAAACTATTATACAAATATATACTGACATGAGAGACTCTTGTTAAAACTATGGACCCGAGGTGACTGCAATAGTGCTATTTTGCTGAGGGGCGCAGCCCCGAAGCAAAATAGCACTATTGCAGTCACTGAGGGACCATAGTTTGAACAGGAGGCTCGAATAAAGGCAGTATATATTTGTTTTATATACGTCATTCATATATTCATTGTTCATTGATTAGTTAAAAGATTTTATAAAACAATAAGGTAAAATTGAGATTAAGCCTAGCCTAGCCTACCCTAGCCTAGCCTAGCCTAGCCCTAGCCTACCAACATGACCCATGCCGGCAGTCAATATTGCAGTGTTGTCGTCACCCTACTTACAGACTAAACCCCATCAAACATGGACAGGCTGTTCTTAATCTGCTTTTTAGTGTTCACACTTTCATGTTCACTTAACAGCTGGAATCTTGGCTGATTTGTAGCCGTACCGTCACTCACTGCATTTTCGCGTGTATCCATGTTGACAATTTGTTTTGATGATCATGCTACACAGGGCTGACATTGTGCTAAAATTGGAAGCCGTAAATAGTCTTTTTTGGGAGCCGTAAATAGTTCTTTTGAGAGCCGTAAATAGTTCTTTTGATAGCCGTAAATAGTCTTTTTCTGCAGAATGGTATATTTATATTTGATCATGTGGTCCACTTTTAACCAATCAATGAACAAGAATATATGAATGACGTATATAAATACAAATATTGTCTGCTGATGAGGGGAATAGTGAAATCTACTACCCCACCAAGGTGATGTGGGGACCATACACGTAGGTCAGCTATTTTCTCACAAGCCAACCGTCTCCACAAGGAGTAAAAGATTTTGTCATTCACAAAACTAGAGCAGTCAGTATTTGTTTAGTATAGCATAACAATATCCTTCTCCAAAACTGATCATGCCAACAAATACAACAACAAACATAATGAGCAGACAACATATCTGCTAACATATACATGCAGTGGTGTGGAAGTTGTGATATCAATGATGTGCCACAGGTAGAAAGATCTATGAAGTTACTATATTGCCCTGGGTAATGTCATCACAAGACAACATAGTAACTTTTTCCTTGCCATGAAATATGGGAAAATAGTAGGAATATTTTGTCATGTGATATAGTTTTGATGCATTATATAGTTAGGCATGTAGGTAGTAGATATTCATGTGTTTAACTTCCAACATTAAGTATATTGCATTTATAACCTAAATAATCTTGTGTGAGATCCAGATCTGTAGGTCAAAGGTCATCATGTATTTTCATGTTTCCCCTTGAATGCTCTGAGGGCATTTATTACAGTCAAAAATGGAAGTCAAAAATCCCGCAAAAATCACCTTACACACGCTTATTTTTGCTGATTACCAAAAATACAATCGAACGAGCGGGGGGACGCTGTTTTCACACCTCCCGAGGTCAAAGTTCCACACTAATTAAACTATTACAACTGTGCATAACAGCGATTTTGATACGGATTACGACAGTCCCGGCCATTAAATCATGTGATTTGGATAAGCTTAACTCATTTTCTTGAATTGTTTTATCCAAAAATCGTAGGGGGCGTTTATTAGAGCAGGGGCGTTTATTAGGAACAACACGGTAGATCGGAAATATTTTGGGGAAATTGTGTCGATAGTGAAGGGGATGTATTTTGATAAATAATTTCAAGTAGAGTACAAACACATTTCAGGTTGCTATGTACCTTTCATTTTAAGCTATTTTCGGTTACTATCTTTCATTAAAACACACAAAACTACATTTTGAAAGCTATGACTCTGATTCGGGCTATAATAGGGTGCACATATCAAGCAAACAAGAACACAAAGAATTTGACACTGTTTAGAAAAGATAGAGTATTTTTATACCAGTATACTTTTATACCAGTAGAGTAACTTTTACTGATACCAGTATGACCTTGAACCTTTATTACCTAACTGTAGCCATTATAAACCACAGATAGCAGAAACAATACTTTTTGTCTGTGTGTGTGTGTGTGTGCATATGCGTGTGTGTGCGTGTCTGAGAAAATTTGTGTGTTTGTACACGCACATTTTGTTTTGCCCCTTTTAATGCAAGGTCCATTTTGAAATCATCATTGTGTCTGTATGGATCCAAGTGTGGGAAAATATTGGATCCAAAACTTCAGGATGTTATTACTGACAAACTGTGGTCTCTATGTTTGTGTCCTCTGCATAGGGATTGCTTTTGGTGTGGATGTGGTAAACATGTATAACCCTAAACATAATTGTCCGTTGTTTCCACATACTTGTGCACATTTCATGACTCTTGAATGTAACAGTCCTTGGCTGGTGCCCCTTCAAGAGTGGGATCAAAGGTCATCTAGAGGTTATTAGAGGTCATATGGCCCCAAATGGTCTGAATTATGAAATAGTTTGGTGTATCCACCAATGTTAATGAATTTTCAGGATACTGGATGCAATGGTCCTTGGATAGTGTCCAACACATTTCCCCCTCAAGAGTGGGATCAAGTGCAAAAATTGGGCTCATTGCATAGGGTTATGCAGCAAAAGTGACTCCACATACTTATGCGTATGGGTCTGTAAGACAGGCTTTTTTCGGCCTAATCAATGTTAACAAATCAGCTAGTGCTGAGTTAATTTTGTAGGCCATGTGGCACTTATTGCCTGCATAATAAAATGGTGTACATGTGTGTTATGGGTGCCATTTTTAGAGTTATTCTTGTCGTGGAAATAATCAATTAGCATTTGAGCATAATTAGCAATTGTTTATGTCAGAATGCCAAGGACGGTCTACCCACACAAGTGTCAGGTTGCATTATTGATATGTCGCTGTATTGCAAAGATTGGAGAAGTACGGTATGGACGTGTTTTAATGAGAGTGTGTGTGTGTGTGTGTGCGTGTTAAATATTTGGACATTTAAGGTATGCATGTATACATTGTTGGTGCTCAGTCTTATGGTTTGTCATCGAGAAACAATGGCAAATTTCTAGGAAGGATTCTAAGATTAAAAAAAAAACATTTCAAATAAAGTTATATGCCCTTTTTACAGCCCAACATGTAAGTACATGTATATTGATTATGCCCATTATTGAAATTAACTCAAAGACTAACATGACTGTGTAAATCTCTCTACAATGTTACCAATTCTTAAAACATCTGTGAGATTGTGTGGACTTTGATTAGTATTTGTTATCCATGTCACAAGAGGCAATGGAAATTAGCTTCAGTTGTGGGTATATATTGCAAGTTATCTGTGGGACCATTCTGAGCAGATACAGCTAGATAACATGGTACTACAAATGAGATGTGTGTCAAACCTAAATGGATATTTTCCTGTGTCAGGTATATGCCAGGGGAGGCACCCACATATGAAATGGATATGGGTGTAAGGCTCGCGCTTCTAAATCTAGGGGCATTCGGACTTTAAAAAATAGGGGTCTTTAGGTGAGAGGCAGCCACATTGCCTCAAAATGGGTATTTTTTTTATTGTGACAAATTTGCAATGTTTAAAAAACGGTGTCTTTCAGTGAACATTTTGCAAAATTTTCTAAGTAGAGGTCTTTGGGTGAAAATTTTCAAAATTTCCTCCCAAAATAGGGGTTTTGGGGTGACAGCAGTAAATTTTAAAAATATGGGGTTTTGGGTGAGATTTTTTTTAAAATAAAGGGTCATTGGTTGACTTGACAATGATGCTGAAAATGGGGGGGGGGGTGGTCTTAAAAGCCTAACATAAGTTTTACATGTACATCACCTTCCAAGATGGGAGTATGCAGGGTTTTTTTTGTAGTAGTTTAACTGTAAAAACAGTCCCTAAACAGCAGCTTCATACACAATTAGACAAAAGTAGTTGACTTGGAGACTGTGCACAAGAGAAGTTGACTCCATACTTAACAACTGTATTCATAAAACAAAATGCCATAAAATTTGAAGAGAAGCCCAAGTTTGGGCATGATTTTGGGTCATTCTTGTAATCAGGTACATATCCGTAGTGTCTGAGTTACATAACCATGAATGGAGGTCAAACCATATCACTTCATACTGTTGCTGCCAACCAATTGGCACTGTAGTTCACACAGTTTAGTTGCTATCAGCTCGACTTAAAGTCCGACTCAGAGATTTCGAAATATTCTTTTTTGTAATAATGAAAAATAGTCAACTAGAACTAAAGATAGTAACCTAAAATGCACAATTCCGAAATTTGAGTTGAATCGTATTTTTCGTTTTGATGCAGTAAACATTTATGTGTAGTATTACGTCCCATAGGATACTGTGTATAACAAAAATTCCGGATCCGGAATTTTATAACAAAGTTGTGATTTTCTATATGAAGGAATTCGATTTAAGCTTAGCAATTTCACACAGTGATTAGTATATGGACAAGCATTATGTACATGCAAAAAACACGATTTTTTTTGGAAATTGAGGGCGCCCTCCTCAGGAAATCTCTGAGTGGGCCTTTAAAGCATAAATCAACTACAGTGATGGAATATTCTGAAATTGTTATTTGTAAAGGTGGTTGTTCCGATTTTTGTCTATCGTGTTCTTTACTTGATATGAGAGCCTAACACTTGTACACACTGACGATCAAGTACCGTGGGAAACAAACTTGCGGTTTTGATGCTAAACACGATAATGCATATTGCAACGCCCTATTCACTACTGTGCTAATATTGATGGTTAACCATTGAAATGGTAGATTTTTATCTGTATCTTGAGAAAGAAATGGATTTGAAAGCTGAAAAAAAAAAAAAAAAAAAATGAGCCTGGCGCTTCTAAATCTAGGGGCATTCGGACTTTAAAAAATAGGGGTCTTTAGGTGAGAGGCAGCCACATTGCCTCAAAATGGGTATTTTGGGTGACAAATTTGCAATGTTTAAAAAACGGTGTCTTTCAGTGAACATTTTGCAAAATTTTCTAAGAAGTAGAGGTCTTTGGGTGAAAATTTTCGAAATTTCACCCCAAAATAGGGGTCTTTTGGGGTGACAGCAGTAAAATTTTTAAAAATATGGGGTTTTGGGTGAGATTTTTTTTAAAATAAAGGGTCATTGGTTGACTTGACAATGATGCTGAAAATGGGGGGGGGGGTGGTCTTAAAAGCCTAACGTAAGTTTACATAGTATAGTATAGTATATTTTATTCACACACAAATCGTGGCCTTAAGGCCAAATTACAAGTGGTTTACAATCATTAAAAACACAGTAATTATAAGCAAAATACAAAATTAAAACGAGATATTGCACATGTTCAAGACATAATAATAAAAACAAAATAAATACACACTGTCAAAAGCTGAATTGATGCAATTACATCAGATATTAAAAAAAGATAAAAATACAAAATGGCACTGGGCAATTAATTGTTCAGTAAATCAATAAAATATGGGATGGCACTATTTTTAAAACGATCAGTCCTTACATGTACATCACCTTCCAAGATGGGAGTATGCAGGGTTTTTTTTGTAGTAGTTTAACTGTAAAAACAGTCCCTAAACAGCAGCTTCATACACAATTAGACAAAAGTAGTTGACTTGGAGACTGTGCACAAGAGAAGTTGACTCCATACTTAACAACTGTATTCATAAAACAAAATGCCATAAAATTTGAAGAGAAGCCCAAGTTTGGGCATGATTTTGGGTCATTCTTGTAATCAGGTACATATCCGTAGTGTCTGAGTTACATAACCATGAATGGAGGTCAAACCATATCACTTCATACTGTTGCTGCCAACCAATTGGCACTGTAGTTCACACAGTCTATTTTAGTTGCTATCAGCTCGACTTAGAGATCCGACTCAGAAGTCCGACTGAGAGATTTCGAAATATTATTATTTTTTTGTAATAATGAAAAATAGTCAACTAGAACTAAAGATAGTAACTTAAAATGCGCAATTCCGAAATTTGAGTTGAATCGGATTTTTCGTTTTGATGCAGTAAACATTTATGTGTAGTATTACGTCCCATAGGATACTGTGTATAACAAAAATTCCGGATCCGGAATTTTATAACAAAGTTGTGATTTTCTATATGAAGGAATTCGATTTAAGCTTAGCAATTTCACACAGTGATTAGTATATGGACAAGCATTATGTACATGCAAAAAACAATTTTTTTGGAAATTGAGGGCGCCCTCCTCAGGAAATCTCTGAGTCGGCCTTTAAAGCATAAATCAACTACAGTGATGGAATATTCTGAAATTGTTATTTGTAAAGGTGGTTGTTCCGATTTTTGTCTATCGTGTTCTCTACTTGATATGAGAGCCTAACACTTGTACACACTGACGATCAAGTACCGTGGAAAACAAACTTGCGGTTTTGATGCTAAACACGATAATGCATATTGCAACGCCCTATTCACTACTGTGCTAATATTGATGGTTAACCATTGAAACGGTAGATTTTTATCTGTATCTTGAGAAAGAAATGGATTTGAAAGCTGAAAATTCAGTATGACAATGAGAAAAATACGGTCTTTCATCTGATATCAGAATTGATACTACCTCCAGGTAAATCGGGGGTAGACGTTTCATATAGAAGTCCCACTGATGCAAATGAGGTATTGCCATTCATTCCGTCAACCGCTACTGCACAACATCATACAGCGCATGAGGGAATCAATTGTAATACCTCATTTGCATCAGTGGGACTTCTATATGAAACGTCTACCAAATCAGGGGGGTCCCAAAGACGATCGGAACAAGCGCCTTTAACATGAAACATTTTTAATTTTGTCCACATTAGGTTAGTAGAGTACTTAGATAAACAGAGTAAACAAAACAATCCGAACAACAAAAAAAAATTTGATAAAGTTGATATGGATCCTACATTAGTTCACTGTCAGGGGGCCTGATAATCCTGTCCGGTGCCTTAGCCGGGGTGTGGGGGGTTGTGCGACGCACCCCCCAAATGACAAGGTTCCGCTTGACCATGTGGAAGTCCGCGTTTAACATGTTGAAGGTCCGCTTTGTCATTGTAAAATATGTGGCGGGTTGTTAATGGTTGTTATTATCTGAATACTGTTGGCCAATATACTTTAACACGCAATACTAGCTTATTATACTGTTTATCACGGTTTTTAATTAATTAATGGGTTAAGATATGTGTCATCTGTCCTGGCCGTGCCCCCCCCACCCCCCCGTCTTCAGAATTTGGAGGCAACGGTAAAAAATTTTGGGTCAAACACATTTTGGTAACGCAAAAGGTCCGCTCTGTCAAATCCGCAACCCCCGCCCCCACAGTTAGTTCCTCCTGGCTACGGGCCCTTACTGTACTTTTAAACAACTTCACAGCTTGGAGTCAATGCATGCATGTGATATGCAGGCCATAGAACAACAACAACAACCTGGCTTTGGCCCCAAAACACAGGTTTCCTTTTCAAACAATGGAAGCAATCAAAGCATATTGTTTCAGTATGTTGCAATGCACACTTAATATAATCTCAAATTTAGGGCATACGCACTATCCCTTAGTGGCAATTCAGGGTCTAATTTACTTGACAAATCTCATTTAATCACTTTTGAACTTAGAAATTGGGTTAGAAGCAATAAAAGTTAATACACAGGGTAGGTAGTCTTGTTTGCATTACCCTGATCGGACTCATGTTTGTTTTCTTGTTCTTTGAAGTCACATCACTAGCCTTTGGATACGTAACATGATCTTGCTGTTTTGCTAAGCTAATTGTTCAAGTTGAACTGGCTTTGATGAGCTGAACTTCAGAATTTTCTGAGCCGGAAATCATGGATGGCATTACATTCGGCTCTTGTAATGAGCCGCGGTGATGTAGCTTGCTTTTTTAGCAGGACATTGCAACCAAGTCGCCATAGTTATTGACATTACAAAATGTCACTGAGTTGTCCCAGGGGGGCCACTTATATATAGTAAGCGTACACATGTGTGACCAATTTTATTCCAGACACCCCCTAAACAAGTTTTGTCTACTTCCCAAAAATAGATTTAAACATTAAAACTGTCCTCAAGGGTAAAAAATACCCTAAACACATTTGACCAATCCTTCAAAACCACCCTTTTTCCCGAAAATCAGTGTTTTTGATACCTTTAACGCGTCACTCGTGTGATGCACCCAACACTGAAAAAACACCCCTTTTTACTTGTTTTTTGGTCACGCATGTGTACAGCATTATACTTGACACTGTCTGTACTCCAATTCCCATGGTGCCTATAATTGAAATTAACATTATGTGCAGATGCTCACAGAAAGAAGCGCCCCCAATTTTTCTCGAACCTAGGTGTTTTACATATTTGGAATGCTTACCAATGTATTAGATCACACCTGAAGTGAATAAGCCGAATACCCTGTCTTTATGTAATAAGATGATGATTTAGTAGTTTCTGTCGTGCACGACAGAAAGTGAAAGCATGGTTTTCTATGGGAACGACTACGATAGCAGGCAAGTTCAAAACAAGGTTTGCTGTTTTCTTTTGCACCTGTTTGTCCAATAAACCTTCCAAACTTTCTCGGTAGGTGGTCTACAACCGATCCAGTGAAATTTGAGAGAAATTCATATCTCCTGTTACTTTAATAAAAAAATTCTTCACAGCTTTGGGAATTTATGCAATTTCATTGGTGCCTGCCCGGGTTCAATTCACAACTTAGACCGGGTGTTAAACGCTACATATTAACATTATTTGGAGGTTGATGCACTCTTGTCATACCCAGTGGCGTACCGATGCAGTCGTCCCAGAGGGGGCAAAATTTCGATGTCATCCCGCCAGAGGGGGCAAAATTCATAAATCGTCCCGGTGCTTTGCTCCAATGAGGTCTGAACTTGACGAAATGCGTGAAAATCTCTGAATTTACTTTAATTTTGCCCGAAAAAGAGGGATGAAAATGCATATTTTGGTCCATATCGTCCCGCTTTTTCGAGCCAGAGGGGGCAACTTGCCGTTCTTGGTGTATTTAAATTGAAAAATTAGATGTTAGATGATTTAAACCGTTTCTCAAAGCAAAATTATTGCTCACCTGAGAGCTTTCGCCACGTAACACTGTAGCTTGATCACTCACTGAGTTGTTGATGATGGTGTGTTGATGAGATGTCAGAGATCATCAGACCGTGATCACGTGATCTCTGACAAAGGAGAGTGTTGTATGCTCTGGAAAGACGGTGCCGCCCCTGGTCACGGTTGAGGTCACTCTGTGAAGTCTTGATGTGGATGGCCTCCTTTACCCCTCTCCTGAACCAATCAGATTCTTTATCCAGAATCTTGACATTGTCCCAGTCAATGTTATGCCCTGCTTTATTATGATCAAAAACATGTGAGTTGACGGCTCCAGGTCTTTGATGTTC